>JAUNZO010004308.1:0-26846 GCA_031894775.1 Chloris gayana
TACTCCCTCAGTTCCAAAAATATATTACCGTAGTGGATTTTTTCCGTTACATTTGACTAGTTATCTTATATATTTATTAAAATATAAAAATTATAGATTATATTTTAAATTTCTTTAGTGATAGAACATGTTTTAATAAAATACATACTTTTTTAATTTTTAAATAAAACAAATAGTGAAACATAAGAAAATATAAGTCAATGATGATAAAAGTTTTAGAACTAAGTAGTAAATTCCAAAGCTTTTCTTTTCTTTGACATAAAAGTATGCTACCGTGTGTGCTACGTCCTTATGAAGATTTCTAGGGCATTAGTCATATAAACGTTGTTAAAATGAAACTCGCTGGAACTTTCTTCATAAAGTTAGAGGCAAAGGCGGCAAGTTGCTAGAAATAATAACGACAGTCAATGCAAATAGTTATATTATATTTGAATCCATGTAAAAAAAGAAATCCTAAAATAAGTAACAAATAGAAATACAAATTCTCACCATATTTTAAATATTCATTATGATAAATAAAAATACCATTGTTTATAAGGATTGAACTTAATTGTTGGTTAAAAAATTAATTGCTACAACATGTAGTATTATTTTAAGAAATAATCATAGTTAATTAATACAATAAGATACCAGTAGAGTATGAATGGGGCTCCCTAAAGTTGGAGAGGTAGAAACATTTTTCATAAAAAATAAAATGAATAAGATTCATCCAACAATTTAATTTAAACTTAGTTAATTTGTTTTTAAAAAAATTATATTAGCAGAAACATATAAAATTTTAAGTATGTGGGAGCCAGGGTGTTTTTTGCAACCAAATATAGCAGAGGGGTGGAACTTGCAAACAAATAGAAATCTCAATTTCAAAAGTGCCATATGGACGTGGCGGTGAGGTGGCTGCTTCTTTGTCACGGAGAAAAATTCTCTGCATACGTCTGTCACGCCTCTCTAGCTCATAAGAATCAGCAAATCTCTCTATGCAGACGTATTTTCATTCTTAAGGTCTGGGTAAGAGAGGTATAAACCAACAAGGCTCATATATGAACCAATCCCAATAAGGCTCATATATAAACCAATCCCAGCATCTATCATTAGTACATGACAAAGCAGACGCATGCATGATCCTGTTGTAAAAAATGAATACAGCTTTGTATTATTATCATGGATAGAGATGTACTTGAGACATGAGCTTTTGGACAGAGAAAACAAGTGCTTCGTCGCAACGTTTTCTAATCTAATCGCCATAACTAAGCTCACGTCGTTGCAGTTTAGTTAAAATACTGCGCACGCCATACTCCCGCAGAGCATTATATATGTAACCAGCTGGATGCACATGTGGAAGTTTGGCTTGCCAGGTGCATAGAAATTAACAAAAATCGGGAACAAGCTGGGGACGACAGACGGGTCAATAATCCATCATGCCGTACTGACTAATCAGTGCCTTTGTCGTGCTCTGGTCCTGTCCTAATCAACTGTCAGCAGCCGGAATATGATCTGCTGTTCTTGTACTAGTATAGTGTTTCGAGGGATTGAGCAAATCAAACAACCATATAGTTCAGGTTGATACTGGTACGAACACATACTTGTATCTGTTTTGTTGCGAGTACTCTATATCCCGATAGTAATTTGCCCGGCCGGGAACATGCCCTGGAGCTGGAGACGTGGGATCGGCATCTGCATGAAAGCATGCTGCGATCAGGGTTGTCTGAAAGTTGACCTTGATCAGCTAGCTGCCATATGAAGGCCACGGATGCGTTTGCTAAGATTCGGTAACGGTATCCTATTATACACTTGATATGCATGGTTCAGATCACTAAGCTCCATGTGCCTGTTGGGACAACAGAGTGTACCAACGATACAATTTCTTTTGCAACATTTGTTCGATCGATCAGACTATACAACTTGGCAATTCTTTATCCAAACCAAACAATTCACAGGTTATTACAACACACACGAATAAACTGGATGATACACTTACAGTGGGATGCCATTGACGAGCGCAAGTGCTATGCTAGTGTGCTCCCTAACTTTGGCCACGCCGGCGGAGACCTCCTTCCCGTGCGGGGACTCACCGGCGCCGGCCTCCTCGATTCCGTCGGCGCAGGTGCCCTCGTTGGTGATGGCCGCGCTGAGCCACGTCTTGGCGTTGGACACTCCCCACCTGACCTTCCTGCTTCTCCAGGTGGTGGTGGTGGAGGCTTCGGCAGCGTCGTCCTCCAGCCCGGCGAGCTCCTCCGACGACTGCCGCGCCAGGTTCGCGGCGGCCGAGACCGTGCTCGCGCAGTCGTGCAGCGCATCGGCCTCGCTTGGTCCTCCGGTGCCTGTCCTCGGGGCGTGGTGGAGGAGCAGCTCCTTGACGTTGGCCAGGAGGGCACGCAGGTGCGCCGCCGCGACGTTTGCCGCGACGCCGGCGAGGCGGACGCGGCTGGTCTGGAACTCGGCGGCGTGAGGGAGGAGGGAGTCGTAGCACAGGGGTGGGTGCAGCGTGGTGGCGCATCGGGCGCGGAGGAAGGATGACGATGATTCGGGTGCCGGAGCCGGGGACCCGGTCTCGGTGGTGCTCGGTGCGGAGGTTGATCCTGTTGCCACGACGGCGGCGGCAAGGAGGAAGAGCACGAGCTGGCGGCGGAAGGAGATGGCGCGACGTTGAGGTGCCATGGTTGAATCTAGCAGGCAATGCAACCCGTGGCGGCCGGAGATTGGGAGTTGACAACTTTGACGGGAAATGAGGCGGCTAGCTAGGACTTATAATATATAGAGACCTGATACCTTGCTTCAGCAAGAGTACTTGGCAATGATAAGGTCGTCTGGTACCAACTAGTCCTCATGTCTCAGTCAAAATAATCTTTTAAACTAGTCATACAGCCCCACAAGTGCGCGGCTGGTATTCTTGCTAGTGAAGCCGGAACACAAAATTTTCATTCTGCTATTTAGAAAGCCCATAATGAATTCACTGAAGATGTTGAACCATCATATCTTTACAATTAATGGTTATTTCGGACATGCAAAAATTTTACTCTATGTCGACTTATAAGGGCATGTACAACGGTGAGATGGGGGTTGTCTCTTAATCAATGATACAGACAGCTGAACAGGCAGCTCATACAACCTAGAAACGACTTCACCGTCTGTAGGCAATTTAATACTGCACATACAACTAAAGATCATTTATGCATACCATTTTCTGGCCATTTGATAGGAAATTTATCAAGCATAAATAAGAGCAACATGGTTATAATTTTTTTAGAAACGATAATATAATAACTATATTATATATGGTTTAACATGCCTTTTGTTTAATATTCTTTGTTGCCATAGCGTTGCCATATGTGATCGATTAGATCCTTCTTGAGCTTTCTATGTGTTGGCCAAGCTCTGATAGCCGAACTTCTGGTGGAATCACTATCGTTGCACTTGGAAGGTAATTTAAATCCTAGTCATCTCTGATTGCTTCCTTCTCATTTTCCATTATCATATTGCGAAGGATGACACAAGCTTGCTCTATGTTGATAACATCTCCTTGCTTCTATAACCTTGCTGGTTGACGGACAATATCAAATCGTGCTTGAAGAACACCAAATGCACACTCGCCATCTTTCCTCGCCCCTTCTTGTTTCAATGAAAATAATTTGTCATCATGTTCACATGAGCAGGAAAAAAATGTTCACATTGACTAGGAAAATAAAAATGGAACACATATCATCCTGTTCACATTCACCAGCAAAATAAAATGTTCACATTGACTAGGAAAATAAAAATGGAACACATATCATCCTGTTCACTTTCACCAGCAAATTAAAAGTTCACATTGACTAGGAAAATAAAAATGGAACACATATCATCCTGTTCACATGAGTAGGAAAATAAAAACAGAACACAAAGCATCGACCTGTTTATTCAGTTGTAGGGAAAAGCTTCAGATGACAAAAAAGAAAAAGGTCACGATAAGTTTTAGTTTAGAGTTTGTTTCCCTAATGCAATATCATTCCGAATTCCACTAGCAATATCAGCCAGAATAAGTTTACAGCAATCAATTTTACCTGAACTAGTGTCTGTCAGTTTTCAAGTTATGATGATTTCCTTCTAATTTGCATGCACTGGATACATTTAAACTAGTACAATAACCTGTAAATCATGAAGTAATCACAGGAGTAGGCAGTTTCAGCACCTCCGCTTACAACAATAGCGCCGCCAGTGCCAACTCCTCCGCGCTTGCCAAGCCAAGAAGCTACCAGTCCATCCCCAGGTTCCAGTACGAGCGGTCGGTGAGCGACCCTATCATGGGCGGCGTCACGGTCTCCTCGGACGAGACGGAGAGCAGCGGCGTCAGCGCGTACTCCACCAGGGAGACCATGTCAGAGGTGGACGAGAACGAGGTGGACAAGAAGGCAGAGGAGTTCATCGCCAGGTTCAGGGAGCAGATCAGGCGGTAGAGAATCGAGTCCATCAAGAGATCCGCGGGGCCGCGCGGCGTCAAGCACGCCACCACATAGATCGCTCATCCTGGACGGCTCAGAGGATGGGTTGGCGCCACGGCCGAAAGGATGTGGCAGCGCAAATGGCACGCCACCACGGCCGAGAGAACTGGGAGGCACAACAGACCTGCCCCCACGGCCAAGAGTGGTCGCCGCCGAGATGGGCCGCCGCGACCGCATTCTTCTTCAGTTTCCTAGCTGCGACCGGAATCGAGATGACAAGGGCGCGAGGAGGGCATCGCGCTGGCTCCGACGAGTTGGTGCGAGTGAGATTGGGGAAGAAGGCGGTAGGAGGATTTGGGGAGAAGATGCGGCGCGGGCTGGGCGATTTGGCGGGCAAACTCCCACGCTCACGCGAGCGCGCACACCCCGCGCGGGATTCGGCTGTGGCGTCGCCTGAGGAAGACGAGGACTACAATGGTGCCGCAGTCGTCTCCTCCGCCTTGGAGCACGCGAGAGGACCGTCGTCTCGCGAGGCGACGCGGCCTCGTCTTCCTCAGGCGACGCCTTACTGACGCCCGTTGTACATGTCCTAAGTGTATAGAAAAAATATTTTGTATATCTCTACATTTATTTGTATATCTCTACATTTATGACCATCATATTTATATCTGAATCTTAATTAATATTGTTATTGTAGCTTAATTAATATTGTTATTGTAGTTTAGCTTTCAATAATTTGTGGACGACAAATATGTATTATTTGGAAAGAAGAATCATGACTATATGCACTGCTTTTATGTAAAAATAAACTGTTCTTTGAGTTGAGTGCTCAACTCTCCTACAAAATGGATAGACAGTTATTGACTTATCTATGCTATTTATTTGTAGGATAATAATCCATGCAATATATCCGATAGAGCCAACAATGGTGTGAAACCAAGAAAACTTAATAACACTGCACATGTAAATTTATTTTTTTAGAAATATTAGTTAAATTGTCAGCGACTGACTACCAAAGCAAAGCTAAGATATAAATATTTCACTTAGTTTTTACAGGAAACGAAACTATTGCCTGTGAATTGCTGACCAATGTCATGACATGCCATCATTGGAACATGATTTCAATCAAGAATATTATTTCCCAGAACCTTTATGAATAATACTTTTTCACCAGAATACGATTTTGTGTGTGTGAGAAGAAATTTTAGAGAAAAAATCCCTTGTAGACCCCACGCGAACATGCATGAGGAACTTCTTCATAGTTCAGAAGAAATTTTAGAAACAAAATCCCTTGTAGACCCCACGTGAACATGAGGAACTTCTTCATAGTGAAAAGTTTCATATTTGCAAAGTTTTCTTTTATTCCAACATCTCAAGGAAAAACAATTCTATTGTTGGTACGATTTGGTTCATGTTAATATGGTGGGGTTGTTTGCACCAAACGTGGCAATTTTTATTTCACTTTTTTTTATGGGAAGCCATCCGGCAACTTTATTAATTGCACAATATTGTTACATCGTTTGCCAGATGTGCTAGAATGAAACTAGGGGCTCATCAGCCGAGTTACAATCAAAACGAGAAGAGAAAGAGTTTGTAGCGTGGACATGAGCCACCTGGTTTCCCTCCCTACCACAATGCTCAATAGAAATCAAATCAAAACTATTCCATAGAAGCCAACAATCATCAAAAATTGCTGCCGCCGATGTCGCTGAGAACCCACCATCATTCATCGCCTCCACAACCTGCATGCAATCAGTCTGTACAATGATCCGATTGCATCCTGATTGTTGTGCAAGCTGTAAGCCATCTCTGAGAGCTTGGGCCTCTGCCATGGGAGCATCGCCGACATATGCCAGATACCTCTGCGATGCTGCTATGAATCCTCCTGTTGAGTCTCCGAGGACAGCACATGTTGCTCCAGTTCCAGAATCAACATAAAAACTTGCATCGACATTCAACATAACTCTTCCCTCTGGTGGTTTCTTCCATCCTTGTCTCCCCCGTGTGTTCTTTATCATAGCTCTCATATAATTTAAAGTTAAGGCCACAATTGAAACTGCAGACCTGGGTGGGCGTTGGATCTCTTCACCATGGACAAATTGTCTTCTCTCCCACCATATATACCATCCACCTGATAGAATTAGCTCCAGAAATCCAACATCATTCAAGTCATTTACTTGTCCTCCTATACGTATATCCTGACCGGTCAGTAGTAAGCACATCGTGTAATCGACCCCAGACTCCTATAGCCATCCACACTTCTCTTGCTCGATCACACGTGAACAATAGGTGTTTTATATCCTCACAACCAGACCTGCACAACGGACAAGTACTAGTATTTCCGATGTGTTTGTTGGCCAGAATCCCATGACATGGTAGTAGTCCTTGAAGAACACGCCATCCAAAAATTTTTACTTTCATTGGTAGTTTCAAATTCCAGAGTTTCTTCCATACTTGGTTGTTCCCCATATTACCTGGCCTATCATTTGTATTACTTCTTTCTCTATACCTCGCTTCCCATGGAACATGGTATGCAGACCTCACCGAGAAAAGACCATTACGATTGTAGTGCCAGGCAACCAAATCTTCTCTTTCTATTCGCAGCAGTATTTATAGGATTCTTTGGGCATCAATCGGCCAGAATAAAGACTTAATAAGATCTTCATCCCAAGCCCCATCCACCGGGTTGATCAGCTCATTAACAGTACTTAACAGGGTGTGGCCTCGTGGTGTCTGTATCTTCAGATTATGGGATGATGGAAATCCAGTTATCTTCCCAGATATTTATGTGGTTTCCATCCCCCACCCTCCAAATGCATCCACGCTTGAAGCATTCAAGCCCTGCTAATATACTTTGCCAAGTAAAAGAACTACCCTTCTTTGGTTTTGCATTGAGAAGCCTTCCATCAGGATAATATTTCGCTCTCAATACTTTAGCGCATAGGGAGTCCGGATCACTCAGCAGTCGCCACACTTGTTTCGCTAGCATCGCAACTCTGCAAGTCTCTGAACCCCATTCCTCCTGTGTATTTTGGTATGCACAGTTTCCACCAAGCCTTCCAGTGAATTCTTTTGTGGTTATCATCATCAGCCCACCAATATTGTGCAATGGAATCTGAAATTCCCTTGCAGATATTCTGGGGTATCCTAAACACCATCATAGTATAGACCGGGATAGCTTGTGCTATTGATTTTATAAGCACTTTTTTGCCTCCCATGCTTAAATTTTTTTCCTTCCACCCATTAATTCGCTTGCGTACTCTGTCTACAAGGTGCCTGAAGCAATCGCTGCGATCGGCACCTATCAAAGCTGGCAAACCTAAATACTTATTATTCAGAGACTCCGTGAGAATATTCATTGCCTCACATACCTCGACTTTGACCTCGACAGAAGTATTCCCACTGAAGAAAATGCTAGATTTTGATTCACTCAATCTCTGACCTGAGTTTGCACAATACCTATCCAAAATGGCTTTCAGATTTCCTGCGTTCCGAATCGTCTGCAAAGAGAAGGTGTGACACCACTGGAGCTGATCGACATACTTTCACACCCTCTATTCCCCCCTCTCCTCTTCCCCTCTCAGCATGCTGGATAGACCTTCTGCAACTATAAGAAACAGATACGGAGAGAGAGGGTCACCCTGCCTGAGTCCTCGCGTTGGTTTAAAAACTTCAGTTTCAGATGAGTTGAACCTAACATTATAGTCAACAGAGGAGACACATGCCATTATCAAGTTTACCCATCTCTGATCAAAACCCATCCTTAACATCATTTGCTTCAAGTAAGCCCATTCAACCCTGTGTTGACCATTTGAGCGGCCACATGCCATGCCTGCGGAGAAAGGTAGGGGCCGGTTTTGTCTAGATTCCTTTTTCTTTTCTATTTTACAAATTAAATCAAAGTCTTATATTAATAATGATAGTGGATACTATGTATGCATGGGTATTTTATGATAATAAATTTGTAATGGCAATAGTGGGTAATTTTTAGTTTTCTTTTCTTCTCTGATTAACATGGGAATTTTTAGGCCTTCAGAGTGAACATGGTGCCTCCGTTTATATATAATAGATGCTAGTGTAAAGGGTGTTCAATTACATTGGACAAATCTACCCGCAGATTTGCACTGATTATCTCGATATTTAATTATAAAGATTAAATTTTGATATAAAAATTTGTGAAATTATGAAAATTTATATTTGATTTGACTACTTATTTTATAATTTTAATCTGATAATATTGCTACCTCAACTGCTATTCAGATCATGAAACAAAAAATGTTATATATTTATGTTTTTTATAACTTCTAGAATCTATCAAGCCTTTGCCTTTTATTTTCTAAAAAAAAGAAATTGCATTATTTTTTCTCTTGTGATGTGAGGATTTAGAAAGAGAGAGGTGGTAATGGTAGGTAATTTTATAAAAATATGGAAGGAATTTTAGTATTAATGATTTGATGGTAGTAGTGTGTACTATTTAAATATATATAAGGTTATTTTGGTCTAAAATTTTTGTAGTGAAAGTGGTGGGTAATTTTTAGTTTTCTCCGTGAGAATTTCGAGACCTCGAGAGTTTACGTGAAGACTTCTTTTCTTGGTCAAATATATGTATGATAGATAACCTGCACGTTATATCTAGAATGATTTTGAAAATATCATTCAAGAACTATTGAACGTAGCTTTAGGTCATTTGTGGTTGAACCCACAAACCTGGATTCATATCACGGAGGTTGTATTTACAGTTAATTATGACTTAAAAATCTATGTTACATGATTCTAGAAACCACCCCTAAAAGAATAAAAGAAGGAGAGATTAAGGCTACATCAAACACTTTAGTTCATATCACGAATTACAAACTTGGAATATCGCTTGAGTTATATGCACTTCTACTGACGGGTCTCTCTATGAGTTGGTTAAGTGTCTCCAGTAGCACACTCTAGTTCTTGGGGTCGATACCCTTACTTATTTGGAGAGTATAAATATACGATATTTGGTGCTAGCCAAAAACTGCTTATTATGGTACAAATATAAAAACTACTCATAGCTGATTATGCCAATAATCATATTAATGTACATATCCTGAGTATTGACAAATGCCTTCTGACTAAATGGAGCACAGAAAGAGATCCAATTTGGTAAGATGGGAGTGTAAATAAATTCCCAGTTTTAACTCCAAGACAATCATCGAGTCCATGTTTGATTGTCTTGGTAATGCGAATGCCGGGAAACATGAAATTTGCTGAGTACTAGAGACTTTCAACAAAGGGTGTCACGTGCCTTCTGTCTTCGGTAAAGCTGGTGCCGAGTGCCCAATCCGACACGAGGCAAACAAATTTAAAAAATATTAAATAAAAATACCGGTCGTGCCCTGCCACATGTTTTGTGCCAGGCTGGAGCCGCTGCCTCCACCATGCCAGGCCGGATCGACGACCGGGTGCACCGGGATGCATGGGAAGGCGAAAGCAGCCAAGGACCCGTCATCGACGGACCGGGTGCATCGGGATCCCTGGGAATGCGAAAGCAGCCAAGGACCCATCATCGACGGACCGGGTGCACCGGGATCCATGGGAAGGTGAAAGCAGCCAAGGAACCGTCATCAACGGAAGTAGAACAGTCAGTGCTGCTGCTCCCCGACGGATCAGCGTGGGCCTTCGCACCCCCGCCTACTGCCCTTCCTCCGCGCCCTGCCCCTTCCGCCACCGCTCGCCCTCCTAGCTAGGGGCCTCCGAGCCATGCCCTTGCCGCAGCCGAGCCGAGATGGCCTGGGGGAGGGAGAGGAGCTTAGTCTGGAGGGAGGAAGAGGGACGGGGCGGGCACCATCAGCTGATTCGACGGGAGGAGGACGGGGCGACTCTCAATCCGAAGGCTCTGGATCCGAGGGCACGTCGAGAGAGAGAGAGAGAGAGAGAGAGAGAGAGAGAGAGAGAGAGAGAGCACTTATTTGATGGGGGAGGAGCAAACCAACAGCGGAGCATCATTTCAGAGTCACAGATTAGTGATATGGCACACTTTGCTGAGTGCTCAGGAAAACATGCCAAATTAAACACTATTTCAATAATAATATTATCAAATAAATTTTAAAAATAATCCAATTTTGGCATGACACAATTTATATGATCTATTAGCTACAAAAAATGGTTTGAAGTCAAATTCAATTTCGAGCATCAATTTGACTCCAAATCATAACAACTTATTCTCAACTCTAAGGTTCTTCTTCGGAGATTCTCTATTTTGTTAGCAACGTACATGACAACTTATGTGAAACTTTCTCGACTTTTAATCCTAGCTTTCACGTGTGATACCATCCCATGAGGGTAAATCTCATGATTTTCAGTCCTTATTTACTTTTTTTAGAATTTAATAATCATTCGGACACACGTTTGTGGTAATGCTGAATTTCTTTTTATTTCATGTATAGGGTCTCAAATTAGGCTAATAACATGAATATAGTTTTACTCAATGTATTTTATTATTTGAATCACTTGCAATTGAAATTTGACTTTATTCAAAAAATTGTTAGAACTGTATTTAATTAACCAAATATAGAAAAAATAAAAAATATACCAAATTTTAACATGGAGTAACACATTTTGTATGTGGAGAGTAGGAAAAGTTTTAAGAATAGAAGAGGATATTTGTTTTTGCCTAGTGTAAAAAAGAAACACTCGTGAAACCCTTACGTTTGCTGAGTATAAAAACTATTACACTCAGGAAAGGAGTCTTTTCCAAGTGCCACAAAAAACACTCCGCAAACTCTCCTCTTTGCAGAGTGTTTTTTTACACATCGCAAAATGATATTTTGCCAAGTGTTTTTCGTTTGGCACTCAGCAAAGACGTTGTTTGCGGAATGTCCAAAATAAAACACGCGGCAAACGTCCACTTTCCTGCAGTGATGTCTATGTATGGAGACACCTCGTGGCAAACTCATGGAATCATCGCACCCCCTGTCTTCGCTATATGTTCGTGCAAAAATTTGGATATTATTAGAAATGTACATTTGGCAGGTAGACATGTAGGAGACTGGGAGTTGACAAATTTGATGGGGAAACGAGGCGGCTTTATATAGATTCAATACGTCGATGCCTGGCTTCACACAGTAAGAATACATTCCAATGTAAGATCAGAACATACCTAACTAGTCCTCATGTCTCAGCTCACCAAGTAATCTATTAAATGCATGTGTCAAGAGTGGTTAATTACGTAAGATAGATAAATTGCACGTTGCAAATGATATGATTTTGGAAACGTTTGGCAAAACTATTTATCTGGAGAGTAAGCTGCAAAAATCTACTATTTGGTACTTGGCGTACCGGTTCATCTATAGTATAATTATGAAAATTACTTATAGTTGCTTATGTCAATAATCACATTTGTGTACACATCTTGAGTATAAACAAACGCTTTCGCACTATATCACATGCATCTACACATTAAATAAATGGAACGCATGAAAGAGATCTGATTCGGTAGATGGGAATGTAAATAAATCTCGGTTTAACTCCAAGACAATTTTTCATGTCCTTGGTAGGTTGGGTTGGTATAGCGAATGTCTACATATAGGCACACCTCGTAGCAAACTCACAGAATCATTGCATCTCTTAGACTTATCTACATCGGTGCAAAAATTGATATACGTGCATGGGAGATTAGAAATCAATATATGTCTAATCGATCAGTTTGGGCATAGGAGGCATCAGGACTGGACATGTTAGCATATTAGAGATGTTCAAGTGGCTGTTTTGTGGACATCCTGCCAGCTTGCATGAGTTCTCAGTGTCTACATAGAGGGGACATTGTTTGAACATTATCCCATGAATGGCACAACATGCTTACGGCGTCACTGACAAGCTGCCATAGTTATAGGCGACCCGATATGCCCATCCCATGAGGAGTTCCTGCACATATAACGGCGCCAGTCGCTGAGTTTCTGCAGAGGGAGAGGTGGAGGGGCTCTTCCAGTTGCTTGATGGTCTCATGAAACAGTGTCATCTATCTTATCTTATATATACTAACTACGAAACATACCCACACATTTGCGTGACTTATCTTGATATTTAATTGAAAAAATCAAGTTAAGATTATGATAAAAATATGCGAAAATTGTAAATATTTAAAATTGTTTCATATACTTTTATAATTTTAATCTGCATATTGGAATCCAATATGATTGTTATCTTGAACACTACTCAAATTATTTCTATCATATTTCTATTTTTTCATCTCATATTACTTATTTGGAAAGTTTGCTACATTTTTATTTCACACAGTTTGGCATCGTTTGTTCCACAAGGAGCTCAAGTGATCGAATGCCCATATCAGTCAGTCTTATATAACAGATACAAGTACCCGGCCCCTGCTTCATTTACAAGTGCTTCAAAAGTCACTGAAAAAACTTTGCACAACAATAATTCACAGTTCACAAAAATCATGACTTTACATGATTAAATATAACCATTGAAACATCAGAAATCCATAATTCCACATATTCAGAGTTAAGTTGTACAATTTTGTATCTGACATTAGATTCATTCAAAAGATACATTTCAACAACTGGATCACAAGTTCCGAACTGAACTGAAAACTGAAACCATATATTTTTTTTTCATGTGTCTGGACACAAGGCAAATGCACGTTCCTAGTTACAACAAGCACAGCCTGCTAGTTACAAAAGCATGCAAACCTGTACATATCATTTTCTTCTAACCCTATAATTATCAAGACTAAAGTTTATCCTCACCAGATCCCAGGTCAGTATTAGCATGTAAAACAGCTTCTCCAATCGTGCAACTGATCTTTTAGTGTCTGGGGCTCAATACTGGTACATCTATATGCACCAGCAGCTGACTGTCCAATAATCAAATAGGTGTGGATATAAAATGTCTGACAGCTATCCCCAAGTAATCTTGCTGATCTTTGCCCAATATTAGCCCAGATGTCATCGTACCTAAAATCAGTACGACAAAAGATAAAGTCAATAATGTGGACCTTTAGATGTCTGAAACAGGTTTGATACGCCAGAAGAAATACCTACGAATTTTTTTACCAAACTCATGTTTATTAAGCATGTAAAGAAATATATGTTGGGCCATTCGGATGAAGGGTGCAAGTTAAAAAAAACATTTATAGTTAATACTATTCCAAATGACACTATGGTCTGCAATCCTCAGATTAAAGTAGAATAGTTCACTTTTAATGGAGATTTAAATGCAATCCAGATAATTCAAGCAGGAGGATAGGATACACTCGGATGGGATTACAGATGCAATACTTCTATTATAACATGTCATCGCTACTCTGAACAACAATATAGAACTATAAATCACAAATGAAATGAAAAAAATTAAAGACAGTGAGATAATCAAATTGCTTTGCAAGCACGTTCGTCTTGGCCTTGCAAAGCATATAAATTATATTGTTTCATGTGTACACATCATTATGATAAATTATAACAAGTATAATATTGGACAATTATTTTCCAAGAAAAATAAAAAAATGCATGTGGGAGTTAAGAAACATTGCATGCCGAGGAAGAAGTGTCTTGCATTCAGCATTTGAAATGCTAGATAGTTCTTTTCCAAGGAAAACAAATATCATGCCTGCCGGACTTAAGAAACATTGCACACTGAAAAAGAATTGTCTTGTACTCAGCATTTAATTTGGAAGGAAAACAATTTAGAAAACCATCACATACACAGGCTGGTGGTACTGTCTTCTGAGATAAATTTTTTTTGAGAGAAACTAGAAATATTTAATTGGATCACAATTAATGCACAGTAACAGCATGAACAAGAAACAATCACAGTACAGAGATTGTTGTAACACTAAAATTGTCACCAATATTGTTCTAATTGGATCATACCAGAAGCATGACAGGGGTTACCTCAACGGCAGGACACACATGCCTCTCTATATTAATAAAGGGGATCAGGTTCAGTATGAATCATATATATCTAACGAGGCCTCAAATATTACAATGAAACAATAGCCGGAATGGTGGCAAAGAAATAATCGATTAACAACCAGCAGTAAGTCAAATGGATTATACTTTCTAAAATACATATGTGGCAAACAGGATTGCAGGATGGAATATATATATATTGAAGTATCCATGCTGTTTATGGCTGTGCATCCATAAGCATCACCTCCAGTAATCATACAGCAACAGTAAACAATCATAATAAAGTGATTTATTTTCTGAAGGCCCCATTATCTCATTTTTCAGAAAACATGAATCTATCCTTGGAAAAAGAACACACAAGAGGTTACCTTCATCTGATCAACATCACATTCATGCAACGACTTTGGTATCTCTTCTCCAGATCTGGATATAGGGAGAAAATAATCAAAACCATAAGATTGAGTTTGACATAAAACTGCAAAGGATTCTTCTATTACTAATATACAAGCAGGTGAAAATTGCATCCCGGTCAAGAAAGACACAATCTGCAACCATCAGGTGAGAATGATGGTCAATCCATCATATAAAAATAAAAATCAAATGGTCGAAGCGCAACTCTGTCTCATGGGTCGCAGATTTGTATATCTATTGAGCAACTGCAATTTGTATATCTATTGAGCAACTGCAATAACAATTTGTATATCTATTGAGCAACTGCAATTTTGATTAAGTACTAAAGTTCAGATAGAACTTGGCAAATGTGGCATAATTATCAATATTTTTTGTCACAAAATGCAAGTTCATTTCCATTACAATTTTTGTTGCACATTGTAATCTCATTAGCTTGAAAATTTTTAATATCATTATTTGTAAGATTGCAGATTGAAATATTGTTTTCCCTGGGGCAGTGATACTAAGTATGTATTAAGTTACTAACATCATATGATAGCTTTAGATGGGAACACATATCAATGCAGCAGCAGCCAAAAGGGGACAAATGAGGTAGACGGGAGTAAGGGAACTCATGGAAGAAGATAGGCTCTGCAACACCCAGAAAGAACATGTTGGCCTTATTGGCGTTGCAACCGGCCGTCCCGACATGCAAAATGTACTCTAATAATCAATCTGAACCGACACTATAAGAAAAACGAACTATAGTTGCGGCAGCCAAGGAACAACATAGACAGTAAAAAATGGACCGTGGCTACAGATAGAAACTCATCTGTAGCCACGATTGATAAAGTGGGCCGCGGCTATAGAAAGATCTCAATTTATAGCCACGGTCCATCTCCAAAAGCCCATTTCACAGCCCATCCACTATAAAAATAAAGAACCCTAACCCTATTCCTCTCTCTCCACTCCTCTCTCCCTCTCTCACTCCAACCGGCAGCCGCCACTCTCCACCCACGCCTCTCTCTCTCTCTCTCTCTCTCTCTCCGCTGCAACCAGCCAACTCCGAGGCGGCGCGGGCTCCTCCACCCCACGCCTCTTTCTCTCTCTCTCTATCTCTCTCTCTCCGCTGCCCCAACTCCGAGGACGGCGCGGGCTCCTCCAAGGGCGGCGGCCAATCCATGACGCGCGGCGGCGTGCGGGGCCCCCTCCCTCCGACGCGGCGGCGGCCCCTCCCTTAGCCTTTCCTCCGGCTCGCGCGACGGCAGTCCCCTCCACCCGGCTTTCCCCGACGCGTGGGTTGGGGGTGCCTTCTCCGAGGGCGGCGCATGTCGGGGGCGGCCGGATCTGGCCGCCCCGCATTCTCCGGCGGGCGACGCGGATCGGGGGCGGCCGGATCTAGCCGTCCCCTTCTCTAGCGGGCGGCGTGGATCGGGTGCGGCTGGATCTGGCCGCCCCTTCTCCGGCGGGCGGCGAGGTTCTTGGGCAGCCCTGGCGAGCCGCGCGGGTCGACGGCAGCTCCGGCGGGCGGCGTGGATCCCGAGCGACCCTGGTGAGCCGCGCGGGTCGGGGCGATCTATGGGCCCACGTGGGTCCCTTCCTTTTTTTAATTTTTAGTTACCACAGTAGCCACGATTGGTCCGGGTGGCGTGGCTGTAGTTTTTTAGCTATAGTTACGGGGTCGTAGCCGCAGTTCTCATACCCACGGCTACTGACCCCTTTCAACCGTGGCTATAGTTTATTTTTGTTATAGTGCGAGCATTTGAACAAATTTAGACAGGTTGACCGCGACGAATTGTCGAAGGCAGCGACCATCAAGATGGCGGCGTAGCATTCGCTGGAAGCCTCCATGTTGAAGAGAACGTCCCTGCTATACATTCCTGAAGGTCAACGATTCAATTTCCACAAAAGCTTTCAGATCAAGCCCGACTTTCAGATCTGCCCGCAACGAAATAAAGTGGGATCATAAATGAATACATTACTAGCAAAATCAAACCAATGCGGTAGGTTTTGTCTAAATCGGGTGGACGGAATGTTTGATGACTGTGTTGGGTCTGGATACAGAATTTTCATTCTATAGCCAGCTATAATATATATTTAGTAAGGCTAATCTGTGGCTAGCTACAGAATTCTGTAGCCAGGTCGCTCGCGCGCACCACGTTGCGGACCATCCAAACCAGAGCACGCTTCTCCCCCACTGGCCTGGTCCCACGGACGTTAAGCTATGCTCTCCTCACAAATCCAATAATCATTAGTATAGGATAAATTTGCTCGAGATACTTCAAGAGAAAAAGTTATAATTTTGAGAATATTAGAATTTTTTTCGTGAGGAAGAGAATATTAGAATTGACAATACATGAGACTTTAAAGAAAATTATACAGATGGACTATGTCAAACTAGTTGCTTCCGTCAACAACTGAGATGCATATCTCTCCAGGCAGATGAGCCAAACCATAACAACTGATTAAAAAATTAGAAATATCGTTCCATGGTCGAGTTTGTGTTGCTCAAGGCAATCTGTTAGCTTCTTAGTTCACCTGCAACTCGATGCCCGGTACAAGCTAATCATAGACAAAATGACTCTGAAAGCACGTGCAGCAAATATGCCAATAACTGCACCTGCAAATATGCCTACAAAATGTACACACACATGACACATTGGCATTTCTGCACATTGAAAACACACACCATCTCTTGGTCATATAAAGCACCCAGTACGTACCACTGCACCCCTAAAAATCTCTTGCATGTATGGAAGGGAGTGCAAGTGCATATAAGGATGGCATGAGTCTGTAATTGATACAACTACTGAAGATGAGGTATAATTTACTTGTCCAATGGGCATCTCAAAAGCTCATTTCATTCACGTCCGAAAGCAACACATCATCACCATCCGAAAACCTCAATGATTTTCACTGCAGAAACAACAATAATAAGATAGCAATGGTTTAGATGTCCACTTGAATAGATAGTAAAAGATGACACATGATTTACAATACAACTTGACTATTCCATAACTCATGAACACACATTATAAACACTGATGCATTGCAGTATATAGGAGGGTCATATATCATGCGATTTACAGACCATGTAACAATTTAAATGGCAAATCAAGGTGCACATAAGTGTAGGATGAACAAATTAATAAATACACACAGTGAAATAAATCAGAAATAGGCTGTATCAGGCAGTATATAAATGGTAACAATTTTATTGTACTGTGATCTTTTCCATGAGGTTTATAAAGCAGTATAGAAAATGCAAGTGCATTTATAACCATGCATATAAAATTTGAGAACACATTAGGCACTAGTATCATATAGCTCATGGCTAACATTTTGGCAGGTGCATATTTCTTATATGTACTGTCAGTTCAAAACTTTAACTACATGCAGCTTTTGACGAAACCTAGAGGACCAGCTTTCTGGTAGATGTATATAATTTAGATAATGCTGATAGATGTATATTGTCTTATATGTTACATTGAAGCCAGAGCTGCAGTAAAGGTACATCTCCTAACAAAATATGAAGGTATCTGAGTTGGTTTTGGCCCAGAATAATCTTATATTTTAATTCATTCTAATGAGAATTTTACAGAATGATCTGATCTTTTGACAACATGACCTGGACAGAGCTAAGCAAGAAAAAAAATGTAGGCTTGATGAGTAATGAAAAAACTACCGAGAAAAGGATTACAATTTGCATAGAGATGCAAGAGCAATTAGCCATATCATCATAAACAATAAGATGGTAAAATATGATCAATGATTTCTGTAGTTTTTTTTGAAGGTGAATGATTTCTGTAGTTAAACATTGCGTAACTTTGTACTCATCCACAACAATAATACTCAATGATTAATGAGAAGTTTACTAAATAATCTGATCTTTTAACGACATGACCTGGGCAGAGCTAAGCAAATTTAGACAGATAGGTAGAACAAAAACAAACCTTTTGGCAGCCGACCGACTGGCTTGTTGGGATGTAATGTCTGTTGTTGATATGGGAACTCGAATTGGCGGGGCTTGAGATTGACCATGTACACCTCAGTCTGTTGCAACAGAGATTCCAGCAAGATGCATCTTCGCTGGTTTTTACAGTTATCGATTTCAACCTTTGTTGCATTAAAGAGGCCTTTTAGTCTGGCAACATTATGAGGAAAAAAGGGTTGTGAAATCAGTCAATTAAGAAGGCTAGTAGTCCTTAGAAAATGAAGCCATTTTAATATTTTGATTGAATGACATAAACAAGAGACCTCCAGAAATATCTATTTATCCATTCACACGCTGAGATGTCAATTGATGTGGAACTTTGCATTCTGCACATTAAAATAAATAAAATTGTAACACCCTGAAAATTCAGAACTTAAATCCAATTCAGAATATGTGTTAAATTTTTTTAGGATTCATCTTTGCAATTCACAAATTTTCAAAAAAAAAAAAACCATTTGATTAAACTAGAGCACAAATGATTTTTTTTGAAATTATAAAATAAATCATGAGGAGTGTTTGTAAATTTAACCCGAATTTGCTGTGTGTCACTCCATGTTTAAAACTCCCAAAAGATACTCAAATTCGAAAATCAAATTCAAAAGTAAAATACTGAGAAAAGGAAAAGGGAAATTTTCCTCCTGGGCCTCCCTTTTTCCATTTATCCTCTCCGGCCCACTCCCTCACAACCTTCGGCCCAGCCCACGACCCCCCCCCCCACTCCGTCGTCTTCCCCGTTCAACCCGGTCGCGCCGCCGCGCGCCGGCTGCCCCGTGCCACGCCGGCCGGGCCCCCTCCCCGTTATCACCGGCTGCCCCGCGCACCACGCGCTCGCTGCCAACGTCGCCCGCACCCCGACGCCGCCCCCAGCCGAACGCCACCTCATCGATCTTATCTCGTTGGCCGCGTGTCACCCACCGGTGCTGCCCGTACCCGGTCCCCCTCTCCCCACGCCCGCGCAAGCATCGCCACCCTTTGCCCCTTCCACACCCATGCGCAGCAAGCAGGCCCGAGTAGCACGGCTACTCGCCCGCCGGGCACCACCGTCCGCCTCTGCCTCCCCGCGTCACTAGCTTCCACCACCGCTTCCCCTTGCTGGCCTCGGCCGCCGCGTGCACCTGCAAGCCGCAGCACACCCGCCCAGCCCCGCGAGTGCCTTGCTTTCCGCTCGCACGCGCCTCCACACCGGCAGCGATGCTCCCCCTCCGGCCATGTTGTTCATCCAAGCCGCCGTCCGCCGCGCACCAGCATCACCCCTCCTGGTTGTGCGCTGCGCTGCAGATCCCCGACGCCCCGTTTCCCTTTCGTTAACGGCCATCGGGGTGACCGCCGGCGAGCTTTCCGGCAAGCACCCGCCGCGCTGCCCTGCTCCTGCAGCCGCTCGCCGCCGTGAATCTTCCCCAACCCCTCTCGACCGCCCATCGAGCCAGCAACGGTCGAGATTAATCCCTGCCATACCCCTTCACCCCAATCTAATCCGAGCCATCCAATCCGGATCCAGCGACCGAGGATCACCGGGTCTTCTTAATCCTGTGAGGCACGCCCATAGACCCGGTCCATAGCCCCCGTGGACCGAGTCAACAGCTTTTCTATATGAAAATAATTCCTAAATTCCTAGAAAAAAATTCAAGTGAATGCTTTTTTGCATTTAAGCCCTCAATCTTGACCGAGTATTATGTTTATGTCCTTGGAAATTTACAAAAAGACCCCAACTTTTTTTGAAAATTACATTTCAAGTCCTTTTAGGAATTTTCAAATAGGTCCCTGTGACCTTAAAAGTATCTACAAAAAGGTCCCTAGAACTTCCATAGTTCATAACTTTTGATCCGGAGCTCCATTTCGGGCGATTCTTACGCTCATGCGATTGTCCCGTGGCGTAGAATCCTTTGCCGACCACCATAATCTCATCACATCATAATATTTTCCCCCTGCCCCCTTAATCTCCCATCTCCATCGTCCGAACTCCCTTTCCACCGATTCTTCTGCCTTGAAATCCCGAGTTCCGGCGTATCCAAACCAAACTCCCATAATCTAGATTCTGCCCCCTAAACTCGGATCTACCTCCGCCAACCATTGGTATACACTAAACCTTCCGATCTAAATGGAGTTTGAATTGGAGCTTGATTGTTTTCTTAATTATTATTTTTTATTTTCACATTAGCTTCACATATTATAGAGGCGGAGAATCCCAAGGAGCCCAAGTCGGAGATGACGCCCGACGGCATCGGTCTCAAGACAGATTTCGACGCCAGAGCCGACTAACGACGTGAGGCACGACTACTAAGGATATGGCGTTGCCGAGCAAGCTCTAACTATCCCTTGATCATATTTACCCTATGAAAAGTAGTATAGAACCAACTTAGAGCCCATTTTATATTGGATGCTCTCTTGAGTGACATTTGATTGCTTTGCATGAAATATACCTAATTGCTTGTTGGTAATTCCGTTGTGGTTACCACGACCCCGCCTTGATTGCCTTACCCCGACACCTCATAAACTCCACTTATACCGACATTAGATGCCTAATGTATGGAATATAGCTATGCTTAGAAGCGCTTAGGAACTTAGCGATGATGCTCATCGCCACACTATACCTTATATCTGTTTTGTGAAACTGTGTTAAAATGCGTTTGGTGCTGTGTGTTTATGGGTGGGTGAATAGACCAACTGTGTTAAGGTGAAGTTGGGTGGGAAATTACTAGCCGTGGGCGAACTCCCAGTACTAGTGTAGAGTACTTGATGATTAGGTGTTGTCCATTTGTGATGAACGAGTGTCTGCCTCTGCCATATAAGGATCGGTTCTTCGGACCCCAAATTGGTGATTTAGAGTACAACCACAGAACCTGTTATGGGTAGGACTAAGCACCAAACTTTGGGTTACGCAGCAAGAAGTTCCACCAGGTGTAGTAGATGACGGAGGTCCAAAGATTGTTTATTTGGTGAAGTCCGAGTACTTGGTACATATATGGTGGACGGTATGCTTGTGTCATACGCGTCGAATCCCTGGGCATTCGCGGTGGACTTATGAGCATGCCTAGTTGCGGTGACAATGTTATGTGCTTACTTGCAAAGAGTGCATAACTTGTGGGTAAAGTGTACCAACCTCTGCAGAGTGTATAAAACTATCCGGATGTCCGTTGTCACGGTATATTGACATGCCAAATCTTGAGCTCTCGTTGATTAGCCACAAATATGAAATTCTTGGTGTGTGTAAGTGGGCAGCCTTGCGCCCGTGAGTTTTGGAAAGGTGTTTGGTGTGGATATTGAAGATCCATCCCTGTTAAAACTTTAGGAACTGGCGAGAAGGGATTTATACTCTCCCTAGGGCCTTCCAACTGAAATATTGAGATGTCCCTCTTTCCTTGACATCTATTCTTAGTGAGCCCCGCATTGCTTAGCTGCTAGTGCAAATATCAAACCCTTGCCTATATCCTTGCTACAACCTCCATGCACAATTATACCCTTTGAGTAGTGTTGGATCTTGCAGAGTACCTTATGTACTCACGGTTTGTTCATTGTGGTTTTTAGTGAATAAAACTCAGGAGAGATAGAGACAGTTAAGTTTCATCGTGTGCTCAAGTTGTTTGTCCGTGAATGATTGAAGTGATCAGTTATTGCCCTTTTCGCTGCGCACTCTGGATTGCTACTTAGCCTTGTTTGGTAAGTTCTCTGTATTTTCTCGTATTCTAGTACCATATGGATTTGAGACTATCTGTTTGTGCGTTCCAACTACTGATCCAGGGATTGGTACAGGATGCACAAAAATATATGGAAAAGATGATGCATAAATCAATACCTAGAAAAGATGATGCCTTTCAGATGTGGGAACATAAATTAGAGCACATGTATCTGAAGCATTTAAATACTAAACTTAAAAAAATGGGGAGGAAATTGTGGAGCACAGATATCTAAATAATCACCTAACTAATCAAAACTGAAATTGATCGGCGGAGAGCTCAAACGCACCTGCTACTCGTACGTGAGTGCAGGGCTTGGGGATCATATTTTGTAGCAACAACCTCCTATTAAGCAAATAGTTGGGAAAACGTAAAAACGATTTGAGGAATCAACTTGAGAGCACATACGCAGTTGTTGATAGGTGTGTGGGACGCAAATGAGTAGTCACTGTCGATTCATGAAGGGCGCCGCTTCGCCGCGACGTCTTAGCAACTGCAAAAAAAACCCAATCCACGTTGGGAGAAGCACAGATGTGGAGCAAACCAAAAATTGAGAGGTAGGTAAAAGGCAATCAGGCAAGTGGAGGAGGCTTCACCAACGGGAACACGGCGAGGTTTATTCTTCCGGTGCAGCGAGAGGCGAACGACAGATGGATGGGTGTGGGAAGCACCGCCAGGTTTGGTAAATCATGGGGATGGTGTCGGGCATTGCGGTTGTGGAAGCCGAACAAGATGAGGGCCGACCGCGGAGGATGCCCGGGGTGGGATCGGGTGCGTCGCCGCGTGGGGAAGTCAGCCTGGCTCGGTTTATGGCAACATTGGGCCTGGCTACAGAATCCAGCATCATAGTTTGATTGCACAGCACATCCATAAACGAACTTCAATCTCAATCAACTAGTAGCTAAGCTAAGGCTTGCCAAGCGCAGATCAAGAATCAAATGAAAGGGCACAGAGGGGCATGACAAAACTATGAATCATCCAAGGTGGAGGAGAATCGAGAATTAGACACCTAACCTAACGTAATGAAAAACCAATCAAATAA
This sequence comes from Chloris gayana, assembly GCA_031894775.1. NCBI lineage: Eukaryota > Viridiplantae > Streptophyta > Magnoliopsida > Poales > Poaceae > Chloris > Chloris gayana. The sequence goes on from JAUNZO010004308.1 coordinate 23,412, forward strand.
GGAATTGGAGAACAAATGAACAACGGTATCGAAGAAAACCTTGGGATCCAGTTGCGACAATTCCATCCCACTCCACGAGTCTTGCAACTGCTGTCGATTTGTCGAGGAACACCTGGCGCCATGGATCCATCCCGTTCGACCAAACAAAAACCGTCATTGGAACCAGTGCAGTGCTCGATCTATGTCCAGCTACAGCGATGTAGTGACTCACGGGGCTCGGTAGTCTCCGGCGGCACATCCCTGAAGTAGGAAAAACAGAGGATGTCGTCGCCAGCGAGGAAAACTACAATCGATTGGATGGATTGGGATCGAAAGTTTTTTTCCTCGTTGGAGGACCAACAAAGCACGAATAAAAAAAGTGCGGTTGGCCGGGTGCGTCCGTCAACCCGAGCCAGGTCGGGTGCGCATGATGGATCGACCGCGACAACGGTGGGGGAGGTCGGTCGTCTGGCTCGGTCGGACATCCTTATTTCGGTCTGGCTATAGAATTGGTCATTCTATAGCCAGCTATATAATATAATATACACAAGCCCTTGCCTTACATCTATAAGTAGACAAAGAATATCTCTCTTGGTCAGTCTATCATAGAGTCGAGGCACAGGCAAACAGTGGTCACATTTGTAACCGAGGAGATAGTATTGAGATTTTACCAAAAGAACAAACTGCCTTGTTGTGCTAGGTTTTTTTTTAGATAACCGAGCACAGCCCCTGCCTCTACACCTTTCAAAGAAAGGTGTACACAGCAAAAAAGTTTACAAGACCCAAGAATACTTAGATTCAGCACAAACATGATCTAGACCTTCAACATCTCACACAGGAGATACCCAAAGAGCAAAGACCAGCACAGTACTTGACAAAAGCCCACTAATGAGCCAACACAAAGCCAATCTTAAGCAACTCATAATCAAGGATCAAAGCCACCGCAAAGACCAACCAAACTAGGCTTGAATTCTATTTGAGGATCTCCAACCAAATCTAGCAAAGACTTCCATGGTCACCCCTTCAAGCAACCGGCATCCCGCCTTGAGAGATTCTTGATCTTCTTCATCTTTAAGCAACAAGGACCAAGTACGGATCCAATGCGACATCCTGAAAATTACCTGCAAAAGAGTGTTTGGTTTGGCTTTATTAAAAACCATGTCATTCCTATTCAACCAAAGGGTCCATAATAAGGCCGAAACACCTACTAACACTAATTTCATAAGACCGGTATTGAAACCAAAAATCCATGTATGAAACAAGTTTGAGATGCTTGTGGGAGGTTGAATACCAAACGTGATAAAGACCGAATTCCAAACAAAACGCGCAACATGGCAATCAAAGAAAAGATGTTGAATGGTCTCCAATGAACTGCAAAAGCAACATTCTAGAGCGCCATGCCAATTCCTTTTTGCCAAATTGTCCTTTGTTAGGGTGACCCCCTTATAAGATACCAAAGAAAGATTTTAATTTTCAGTGGTACCCTAATCTTCCAAAGCGGACATTTCATTGGGATAATCCCACTTTGTATAATTGACTTGTACATAGATTTGACCGAGAAGGTACCACTACCATGCAAGTCCCAACAAAAAATGTCCTTGTCATTATTAAGAGAAGCATCAAGAATATTCGCAACCAACTCATACCATTTGTTCAAATTTTCACCCACTAAAGCGCGTCGGAATGATACATTTAGTGGTCTAGTAGCTAAAACTAGAGCAACCGTAGCACTTTTCTTTCTCACAATGCTATAAAGATTGGGATACACTTTGGCCAACGGTTTGTCCCCTATCCACTTGTCTTCCCAAAATCTAATTCCGGTCCCATCTTGTAATTTAAAATGACCACAAGCTAAAAATTGGTCCTTTACTTTCATCAATCCGGACCAAAAATGAGAATCCCCCGGTTTCCTATCCACTTGTGACAAGGTTTTGGTTGACAAATATTTCCTTCATAGAAGGTTTTGCCAAGTACCCTCCTCATTTATCAACTTAAAAAGCCACTTACTAAGAAGGCATGTATTTTGTACTTCCAAGTTTTGGATGCCTAGGCCACCAAAATCCTTGGGTTGACACACTATGCTCCACTTTGTAAGCCTATATTTTTTCTTGTGGTCATCACATTGCCAAAAGAATCTTGACCGATAATAATCAAGTTTTTTGAGTACCCCTTTAGGGACCTCAAAAAAGGAAAGCATATACATAGCTAAACTAGTGAGCACCGAGTTGATTAGGACTAACCTCCCTCCTATCGAAAGAAGTTTACCTTTCCAACTAGCAAGCTTTTTTTGAAACTTTTCCTCTATGTTTATCCAATTGCTATTAGAAAGCTTGCGGTGATGCATGGGAATGCCAAGGTATTTAAATGGGATTGAGCAAGACCTACAACCAAATAATTGAGCGTATTCACTCTCAAAATCTTTGGCCTTGCCATAGCAATAGAGCTCACTCTTATGGAAGTTAATTTTTAACCCGGATAATTGCTCAAAAGCACTTAACACTAGTTTAAGGTTTTTGGCTTGGGCTAAATCATGTTCCATAAAGAGAATTGTGTCATCCGCATATTGAAGAATAGATAATCCATCATCTACAAGGTGCGGCACCACTCCTTTAAACTCTCCATTTAATTTGGCTCTATCTATGAGGATTGCTAGCATATCAACCACAAGGTTAAACAAAATCGGAGACAAAGGATCACCTTGCCTTAACTCTTTCTTGGTCTGAAAATAATGACCTATGTCATCATTCACCTTAATACCAACACTACCCCCTTTCACTATTTGGTCAATCCACTTGCACCATGATGGTGCAAAGCCTTTCATTCTCAACGTTTGTTGAAGGAATGACCAATTAACCTTGTCATAGGCTTTCTCAAAGTCCAATTTGAGAACAACGCCATCAAGTTTCTTCCTATGCATCTCGTGAATGGTCTCATGTAGGATTACTACTCCCTCCATTATGTTCCTTCCAGACATAAAAGCGGTTTGAGATGGCCTAATAATTTTTTGTGCCACCATTGCCATTCGGTTAGTCATGACTTTGGTAAAAATTTTGAAGCTTACATTGAGCAAGCAAATAGGCCGGTATTGTTCGATTTGTTTCGCCTCCTTTTGTTTTGGTAGCAAGGTGATGATCCCAAAATTTAGGCTAAAAAGGGGAGGTCACCTTTGTGGAACTCATTAAAGAGTGCCATGAGGTCCCCCTTAATCACCTCCCAAAAGGCTTTCTTGTGAGTCCTAAAGAACACTCACAATTCATTCTTTGCCACTGAAAATATACTTTTCCCTTGTCTACCCCGGCTTGAAATTTCTTCTCCCCTCTGTCTCATTCCTTGATCGTCAAGGAAACCTTAATCTTTACTTTACACCAAGACTTCCAGAATTCACGAGTTACTCTTCACAATATTTCCAATATCGTTGCAAAAAGGCTATCTAATCTAATATAATATAGTAATGTC
>JAUNZO010004310.1:0-39387 GCA_031894775.1 Chloris gayana
GCTGGCACAACATCGAAGAATGAATTGTAAGGGCATGTTCGTTTCCCCTATCTAATTTTTAGAGGGGTCAAATCAAAGAGAATTTTATCATTTTGGAGTATTAAATAAAGTCTAATCTCGAAACTAATTGCAGACTCCCTATCTAATTCACGAGACGAATCCAACGAGGATAATTATAGTGTTATTAGAAGATGTTTACTGTAGCATCACTGTAGCAAAACATAGATTAATTAGGATCATTAGATTCGTCTCGCAAATTAGAGGGGGTCGCGACATAGGTTTTGTTATTAAATTAATAAAATTACTACTAAATAGTAAGATTCTCTTTGATGTGACAGTATCTAAATTTTAGAGGGTGGAAACGAACGGGGCCTAACTCAAATCAAGATTTTGCAGGTACTGGCATGCAGAAAGCTCTGATGGAATCCTCCCGACGAAGTTGTTCGAGTAAAGGAAAAGCTCCTTTAACATTGGAAGACTGAAAGATTGATTACTGCTTGGAATCATCCCAGTTAAATTGTTATTATCGAGGTAGACATATTGCAACCGAGACATGTTGTAGATGATCGTGGGTACTCCGCCAGAGAATCGATTTTGTTCCAGGTTCAAGATTTGTAGCAGAGGTAGGGAGCCTATGCCGTGCGGTATCGGGCCAGATAGGCTGTTGTTTCTAAGGTAGATGGTTCTGAGGGATGGGGTGTTATTGAACAGATGTGGCGGTATCTGGCCACTCAAACCATTATTTCCTAGACCAATTTTTTGAAGACTGCCCAGATTCTGAAGCAGCTCTGGTGGAATCTGCTTCGACAGACTGTTGTTGCTTAGGAAAAAAATTCGAGCCGTGAGAGATTCCCTAAAGTGCCTGGAATGGCACCTGTGAGACCATTTCCAAACAGACTCAGATACCTAAGACGATGTATCTTACCAAGATCGGATGGTATGGAACCAGTGAGGCTGGTGTTTGTGAGGTTGAGAAGTGAGAGAAAAGAAAGGTTACTGACGTGTGGGCTGAGCTCTCCATGGAGGGGCATGTCTGGCAAAGACAAAGCCGTGACGCGCTGCCGCCGCCGGCTGCATGAGATGCCGATCCAATGACAAAAGGACGTATTGGTTGTCCAGTTGCTGGAAAGGATGCGGTGAGGATCGAAGAGCTGGCCTTGGAAAGCCAGCAGCGCGACAAGGTCGGTGTGGCTGCCATTAACGACCTTGGCGGCTGGACTCGAGCTCTCAGAAGAAGAAGCGAGCCCTGGTAATAAGACTGACAGAGAGATGCCCAATAATATCAGTGTAAATGCACCCATTGGAACCTGGTTGTCTCGCTCTAGTTTGAGAAATACAAATGGACAGAGTGCATATATAGTCATCTAGCTAGGTAGTGACGTTTCGTATGATGTACGAAGAGTAGCCGGTTATAATATTTTTTTCTTAATTAAGTTTTGTATTGTCTATGATCAGACATGTCCCTGTTGCCTTGTCTACATGACATTTCATATGCAAAGAAAAATAAAGAGCAGGAGTTCATCATGAGTTGGAAAATCAAACGTCCTGAATATAAAGAAGTTTTGTGATGTGCTTGTTTATGTTGGATTTTTTTGTTGACCTCGTTCAACAACCGAACAACAAATATGGGGGAGATCCGGTTTTCCCGTATCTCCGTTTTGGCAACAAATCCAGAGTCCCGTAAGTACAATGACTGAAAAAAATGGTTATGGTTTAGCGGCTACCAGAGGCAATGGGTGATGAATGGCTAGTGGCAAGGGATTAAGATAGGAGGACCTATTCAAAAGTACTAGATATTTGTATCGCGTTAGAAATCGAAGTATTTGTCACGTCCACTCTGTACGTCGACGGCTCTTTAATGTGTATCCAAAGTCGACCAGTAAAACTGATTGCCTCCCGAGCCCGCGGCGCCTCCGTTTTCTCTTGAGCTGTGAGCTGCCGACGCCAAAAGACAGTCACCGTCTCTGTTCACGACACGACGCAAGCTCTCCCAACGCGCCGGCATCTCCGAGTCGGAGGGCCATGCATCTCCAACTCCGATGTTTGGATATAAAACACCCCCTATTTTGATACGCATCCGCTTCCTCTGATCCGGTGTATTGTACCCGTCGCCGCGATCCTCCAGTCCGGAATCGCCCCTCTCGAGCGCTTGCAGAGACCGGGGCACGCGATGCGTCGGCATCTCTCTTGTTGCCTTCACGCGAGGGAGGACCGGGCAAGGCGGCTTCATCCGGTGACATCTCATTCTTCCTGGCCTCTGTGACGCAAACGCGTCATGAAGTGCAGTAATCGCGCGAGGGCCGCAGTCAATCTCAATGACTGAGGAGGTATCCTTCCAGGTCTGGTGAACATAACATCTGCAGGTCGTCTTCCAGTGAAGACTTCCAGGAGCATGATTCCAAAGCTGTACACGTCACTCCTTCGAGATGCCTTTCCAAGAGATCCATACTCTGCTCAAGAAATTCAGAAAGGTGTCAAGTATGGTTGGTGATACATACTGTCTATGGTTTGAAATCGTGAGAAGAGTTAATTAGTACCTCGTGCCATGTACCCAACTGTTACAAGCACTAGTCCATCAAACCGTGCTACCGCACTGGCTAATATTTTTTCTCACTTAAATTCCAGAAAACTAAGTTCTTTCTTGGACTGATTCAAAATACACATGAAAAAATTAAATAAATATGTTAATTATATCTGATGAGAAGATGAGCTGATCAATGACATTCCATTATCAAAATCGTGACATATAGTGCCAATTTTATTTTGTTTTAACTTTGTGTAACTCTAAAAGCTTCATGAATAACCACATGTAGGCAATAATCACTTTAAATCAAATTAACTTATTGAAGTTGAAATTTCTAGAGTGAAATCCTATCATTTTTAAAAAATTTAAGTTTCTGTCATCTTCAGGATTCAGAATTAAGTCAGATAGAATGTGATAAGATCAGGTCTTCAAGATCAAGTCAGCAAAACTTAAACTGGTCATGGATGTGCTTGATTATTACGCATATATGTCTAGCTCTTATCTTCTTAGTTATCCCAGAGCAGGAGTCTCATCCGCACGATCCTTCACCTTGGTAAGTTCCGCTACAACCTCTTCCATGGTAGGTTGCCAACCTCTTTAAAATGGTTAAAAGTAACAATTTTCAACAGACAAATTATTGTTGCCAGCCTACTAATAATTTTCAATGTGTGCAGATCTTATCTTCAAGTAAAACAATGTTGCAGAATCCCTAACCAATAAAAACCGAGGTAAATAGAGAAATACAAAGATGGTGAATGATACTGGACCCTTATGCACACACAAGAAGAATCATAAAAAATCAACAGAAACAAATATAAACTCCAATAATTTCTCACATGAGTCAAGATAAAATTGTGATTGTTAAAGAAGAGGTGTACAACTTTTGTGATTAAGTGTGCCCTTAATTGAAATATTTAAGCCATTACCTTAATACATTATAAACTACAAATTTTGAAGAAGACTATATTAACCAATTTTGACTAATTTGGAAAAGGAAAGAAGGTTCCACATTCACTGTCGATGCTTATAAATTTCAGATTTTATTAGAGAAAAAATAAAAAACAATTATCCAACACTTCTATCACCAATTAACGACCACCGAAATTACCAATGCAGATAGACGAAAATAGCCTTATATTCTTCAAGATTATCCTCTATTGCTATCATAAAAAAGTACAAAACACTGTAATATAAATTTACACATTACATATTATTCTGATTAAAAATAATAACAAAAAAATCATAGTAGCACCACAGTTGTAATTTATTAAAAAATTCGACGGATGAAGTGCTTTTCCAGCCACTACAAGAGGGATCCTGCAGAATCAATAAATTCATTGATGAAACCATAATTTTGTAACAATGTGATGAGTTTCTTGAACTGATAAATCAAAGGAAAAAAATAATAGATGTAATCACAATGGTCCAGACATACAATCCTTTCAAATTCAACAGCTTCCATATAAAAATATCAAATAAGTAACAAAATCAATGACATAAAAATAAATCATAAACACTTCATGGAAAATCAATATTTTAATGGTGGGATTTGGTAATATGGATGATATCATTTGGTGAACAAAATTCTATGAAAATTTCTTTAGTTACCTTCCACAAAAAGAAATCTAGATTAACTGCACAAATGTGTGGTAATGTTGACTAGTTTTTTTTCATATTTAAGCTCAAAAGCTGAAATATTTGTTTAACTCATGTACTTTTTTGACAACACTCCTTTGCGGTAATTGACAAAAATTTCCTGGGTGCAGCAGGGCACGCCTACCTACCTTGCAGATACTAGTGATCCATAAATATTAGTCACTAAGTTTCACATAGGCGTACTGAACTTGTCTTAATGTAGCCTCGTTCTTCCTACACACACAACAGAGGAAAACTATTACTCGGGAGACCCCATGGCACAACGAGAGCTACGAACGCCCACGAAATGTCTCCTTGATATGAACGCCTACAGATGAGATTAGCATGCGACCGACAGGCCACCCACGCTTGGTGTCATGTGCCAGTGATGAAGACGACAGTGCAACACGCTTTTGAGCGGTTACTTTTTTTTTTAAGGCCGATGGGGCAAATATGTCATTGCAATGCCTTTAGCTGGCAAGATTGGCTACAAAAGTGAAAATTTGATAGAATTCAGTGAGATTACATTTTTGGAAGTAAAATACGACAAATACGACATTGTTAACTTTATGGGAAAATATTACAAGCAGCGATACAGAAAATACTGCATACAATTCATACGGTGAATTCAAATTATAATGATGAATAGCGGACGCCAAGGGATCTCACTGTAAATTAAGTAGCAAAACTTAAACTGGTCATGGATGTGCTTGATTATTACGCATATATGTATAGCTCTTATCTTCTTAGTTATCCCAGAGCAGGAGTCTCATCCGCACGATCCTTCACCTTGGTAAGTTCCGCTACAACCTCTTCCATGGTAGGCCTATCATCCTCATCTTCCTTGAGACATCGCACGGCAAGTGTGCCAATCCTATCAAGGCACTCCATGTAAGCATGAGAGCTTGCGTCAACATGATTCAAGATGTCTTTGTCGTACATCTTCCTTCCATTGCCCTCCACCTTGCAGCACTTGACGAAATCTTTGCCTAGGCTGTTATTCTCGCCGTACTTGACTGGCTTCCTGGTAATAATTTCCAGGAGCACCATGCCGAAGCTGTAGACATGGGTCTACATAGTGCCTATCACTTGCGACGAGCTTGACGTAACCGTTGGTGGTGGACATAACTTTAGACGACCCAAAGTCGGAGACCTTGGGCGAGAGGTTGTCATCAAGGAGGATGTTAGCTGACTTGACATCTCCGTGGATCCGTTTGTGCTCGCCAGTACGGGAGTTGTGCATGTAGGCAAGAGCTTCCGCGGAGCCAACGGCGATGTCAAGGCGCTGCAGCAGAGATAGAGCACGCCGCTTGACGGCATCGTGGAGCACGTCGTAGAGGCTCCCATTGGCTACAAACTCGAAGACGAGCATGGGCACGTCCGTCTCCAGGCAGCACCCAACGAGGCGGACCAGGTTGGCGTGCCTCATCTGGATCTGGAAGCTTATCTCTGCAGCGAAGTCGCCCCCTACTTGTGTTTTCTTGCTATCTTTTATGATGGCGCGTTTAACCGCGACCTGCTGGTTGTCTTCGGTGTTTCCCACGAAGACATTACCGAAACTGCCTTTGCCGATGGAATTCGTGTACTTATTAGTGATCTTCACCAAATCTTCTTCCGTGTAGATTGTGATGCCCGCTCCCGACAGTATTTTACCGCCATTTTTGTCAAAGAAACCTGATCGACGTCTCCGGTTGTGCCCCCTGAGTACCAGCCATAGGAGCACCGCAACAAGAATGATGGCGAGGAATGGCGCTGCAAATACACAGAGAAACATAGCGTTTATATATATACTACTCTGTTCTTAAATTGTTGTCACTGTTGACTTTTTTCGTTACGTTTGACCATTCGTCTTATTCAAAAAAATTTAAGGAATATCATATATTTTTCTGAAATATATTTTCTCACTAAAGAAACTTCAAATATAGCCTAGAAATTTTTATGTTTGAATAAATATTTTGAATAAGACGAATGGTCAAACGTAACAAAAAAGTCAACGGTGACAACAATTTAGGAACGGAGGGAGTATAAATTATTGGATTTAACAAAAGCACAATTCACGATTCATGTGCATGCTAAAACCAGTTTTTTCTTTAATTGACATTAAATTATGTGTTATACTGTTCAAAAAAGCAATCGTCTAGGCTGCTAATTAATCATTTTTGAAACACCTACTAGGATAGGCTTGACCATAGTGCCTTGGCTTTTTAAACACTACTTGAACAACATACATAAAAGAAAATTAGTAGTACCTAGAACCTATCTAGATTATGGCACCTTTGAATTCAGAACTTAACGCATTGCAAAATTTCAGTCAATATCACGAACACTTGTAATCCAGGAAGTTCATTTCAGAATGGAGGAATTTACACTCTGAGACAAAAAAAAAAAGTCAAGTTATCCATACAGAAATTCATGTATTTGCACTTGATCTCTCTCTACACTCATCAATCCAAGATGTTGAGGTATACACTTGACAGAAACAAAGCTAACTCCTTAGTTGCTTTCTTCTTTGTCGGAACAATACACTAGTGTACTAACACATACATATACATATACTCAGATCTGCAGAAAACGAAAAGAAAGAGTTGAAAAGCTGACATAATGAATGAAGGAAAATCCCTGACGCTAAACAGAAACATCAAACACACGTGCACCATTTAGCCACCAAGATTGCTGCTTTTTTTCCAGCGAGGAGTAAAACAAGAAATTTTTTTTGCTAGCCTCCTGTTTGTAACAGAAGTCTCATTTTGTTTTTCAAAATTTCAGGTGCCAACTTCCTAAATAATAATGCAACCAAAATTTACCGGAGGTTCTTCATCACCCAAGACATCTTGTGTAAACTTCAAACGAATTTTAAACGTAAATCATCTCGATAAAAGGAAAAAAACTGATTGCAAATCGAAAAATAACACACGCTAGTAGAACAAAACAAGCATCTTTGCTACCCTCCTGCTAGTTTTCTTCCTAGCTCAGGCCTCAGGGAGTCAGGGTGCCTTTCCTGGCCTCTTTTTGCTGGTCACAGAACAAAAAAGAAAAACCAGATCTACTGAAGGAGCCTCAAATCATAAAAAGAAGCATCAAATCATTCTGCTCATGTTCGGCTGCCTGCAGGATGAGAAGCAACAACAATATAACCTGTTGCGAGCTTGTGTGGCCGGAGCAGGTAGTCGGCATCTTGGCGACCTGCAGGAAGATATAGCGTTGTGCCGCCGTCCGGAGCATCGTCGAAGCTGAAGACGTCATGCGCATATGCCACACAGCAGATTGGGGATCCATGGGTTCTTCACAATCGAGAGGAGAAGCAGCCACACCTACCAAAAGCATGGATCTTTCCGTTCCAAGCCGATGCAGAGTTGAAGACAACGAGAAGACATGAAGTGCATGGCCATCGGATGGTGCTGCATGCCCTTCTGCTGTTGAAGACGGTCGTGCAAGGCACACCGATGACCACAAAGAGCACCGGTCTGAGCTCTGTCAGCCGTAGATGATGCGACTGCCCTAGGGATGAGACATGGTTCAAGGCAGAACTATGACAGTCTAGAATAGACGTGATGGAATCACGAGCAAATCAGGATTGCTATATAAGGAACAACATGGTTAAGTTTCCATGGGTGAGTAAATATCCATAATTGTAGGAGTTATTGAATAGTATTAAAATGACAATGGATTAATTGATTCTGGTTTATTTGCTAGGTCGGTTTTTTGTGGGTTTGTTTGTACGGGTGCTGCCTAGTCTGAGTTTGGTTGACGCGGGCAGCTAGGTTGGCTGGGGTGTGGAATATTATATCACACCCAGGGTGTGATATAGTATAGCTATATATATATATATATATATATATATATATATATATATATATATATATATATATATATATATATATATATAAAATAGATAATAGATACCACAAATACATAATCGACTCATTTCAGATATTACAGTACGAGCATACATCTTATAAATCATCACAGCATGCAAACAGTGAAAATTATTAAGGTACTAAAAGTTCCACTTACTAGCGTCCCAGTTTGACACTACTTTATTCTAGTAAACACCATTTTCAGTTATGACAGAATGCCAGCTGGGCATCGTAGTAACCCAATAAAAAATAAAAGTACAAAAAGTTCATACAGCTGATGGCTGATGCTGCTCTTGAACCCTAGAAGCGAGCAGTTGTTATACACGTAACATAAATCACTGGGTAGCATGAGGTGTTATCGATTTGGCGTAATCTCTTTTGATTTTCTTCAGTATTACAACCACATCTCTCATCGACATCCTTCTGTCAGGCGTGTCACTTGAGCAGATTAAACCCAGCTCAAATACCGGCGGAAGAAAGTCATTGAGATTGAAGACTGATGAGGTAGCATCTTGCAGTAGCTGCACATCTACAACAGAGGAAAGATGAGTCGGCAATGCCTGATAAACCCACTGTCTAAGGCTCAGTCCACCCTCGAACATAGGATCTGTGGGCCGCCTTCTAGTAAAGACTTCAAGGAACATGATTCCATAGCTGAATACGTCGCTCTTGCGTGTTACCTTTCCATGGTATCCGCACTCTGCTTATGAAAATTCAGAAAAAAACACTACTTGTGAACGGTTGATTGACCACACATAACCGATGATATTATAGATCATCCACAGGATTTAGCAAGAGGACAAAGTGTCTGTACCTGGTGCCATGTACCCAAGTGTTCCAGGCATGCTTGCAGTGGTAATGGAGTTGTTGTCACCCAATGGTAATTTTGCGATTCCGAAGTCAGATACATGCACCGTCATGTCCTCATCGAAGAGTACATTGCTGGGCTTCAAATCGCAGTGCAAGACAACCTCGTAATGCTCATGGTGCAGATATTCCATTGCCATCGACACCTCTAGCATGATGTCCAGTCTCGTTAAGAACCCTAAGTGGCTTCTACCGTGAGAGTGGAGGAGCATCTCTAAGCTGCCATTGGTCATGTATGGAAGCACTAGTGCCTTGAAGTCTGGGTTGGAACAGGTATTCAGTATCTTTATCAGGTTCCGGTGTCGAGCCATGCGAAGGACACGACACTCTGCTTCAAAGGTTCTAATGGCCATTTCCTTCTGCATTTGTATGACTTTTATCGCAACCACTAAGCCAGTGCTCAGTTGTCCCTTAAAAACTTTCCCGAAGCTCCCAGTCCCCAACAGATTGTTTTCGTTAAAACTATCAGTGGCACGAACAAGCTCATGATAAGGTACTAAGGTATGTCTCATGGCCTCCGGCTGATCAATGATGCAAGTGTCAACTCCCTTATTCTTACGTTTCTTTCTGATTGTTAGGTAAGAACAAAGAACGACCGAACCGATTGCTATGGTGACAGTGGGAAGAACAAATTTTAGAAAGTTTCGGTTATTTGGGGAATCATTTTGAATGCATGGCGGAAATCCAAGAGGTGGAGCACCACATAGCCCAGCATTACCAATTAATGATGACAAGGTAATGTCTGAGAAAACACCTCCCTCTGGTATGTTACCTTGTAGCCTATTGAAGGAAAGATTCAAGGTTGTTAAGTCACTGAAATTGGCAAGGAACTTGGGAATAGTGCCACCGAGATTGTTGAAGGAGAGGTCCAAAGATTGTAAACTAGTCAGCTTATGAAAGGAGTCCGGGATTGAGTTTTCAAATGAATTGTGTGATAGATTTAGGTCGATCAATATTCTAAGTTGCCCAAACGATTCCGGGATTCTTCCACGCAAGAGGTTGGACGACAAGTCCATCTTATAAATTTCTTTTAGCTGAGTAACATCTGTTGGTAGTGCACCAACAAAGGAGTTACAAGAAAGCTTTAGCTGGATAAGTTTACCAAGGTTGAAAACCCTTGCAGGTATTGTTGAACTTAACTGGTTATGGGACAAATCAATGAGCTCTAACAAGCTAAGATCACCAATGCTTTCTGGAACGGAACCTAAGAATTTGTTTCTTTGGAGAAACAGTTGTTGTAGGCTTGCGAGCGCGCCAATTTGTCCTGGGATGTGGCCTGACATATCATTGCTGGAGATATCAAACAATGCAAGATTTTGCATTTGTGTTATACATTCTGGAAGTGAACCATTGAATAAATTGTTACTAAGACCGATCCAGTTAAGGCTACTCAAATTTGACAGTGTTGGAGGAAGTCCACCAGTTAGATTGTTATAACTTACATCGAACTGGAGTAACTGTGTAGACAGGTTTCCTACATGATCTGGAAGTGCCCCGGTGAAAGAATTGAACTCGATGCTGAGAAACACAAGTTCTCTACAACTCGAAAGAGATGACAAGAAGTTAAGATTCCCCTCTAAACGATTGCGTGACAATCTAAGACTGTATAGACCTGCGATGTTCTTCCCAAGTGTCGATGGTACCGAGCCAGAAAATTGATTATTTTCAAGAGTCAATGAAACCAACGTGGATAAATTCCCGAGATAAGTTGGTATTGGACCTGTTAGGTGATGATTGCTTCCCAGGTGCAGAACCGAGAGTTCTTGCAGAAGCCCCAGTTCTGGTGGAATCTGTCCTGTTAGGTTGCAGAAAGCGATGTCTAGTTGAATAAGATGTGTTAGGTTGCCCAGAACAGCGGGGATAGATCCAACAAGGTGATTACTGCCCAGGTAAAGAACAGTCAGGCGTGATAGCTTAGCTAAACTTGGTGGGACAATATCGGTGAAAGAATTGTCAGCTAAATCGAGTCTTTCTAGGTACTGGCATGAAGAAAGCTCTAATGGGATCCGACCTGCAAAGTTGTTTTGAGACAAGTACAACTCACGTAGCACGGGTAGGTTGAAACTTTGATTGCTAGGAATTAGCCCAGTAAGATTATTATCTGCAAAGGACATGAGCTGAAGGTGAGACATGTTATAGATGGTCGTGGGTACTGTGCCGGAGAGCTGGTTGAATGGCAGGATCAAGACCTCTAGCAGAGGTAGGGAACCCACGCCGTGTGGTATCGAGCCAGATAGGATGTTGTCCGCAAGGTTGATGTGGGTCAGGCCAGGCGTGTTATTGAATAGATTAGGTGGTATTGGGCCGCTCAGATGATTGTCATGAAGAGAAATGTTTTTAAGGCTACCAAGATTCTGGAGAAGCTCTGATGGAATCTGCTCAGAGAGGTTGTTGCTACCTAGGAAGAGAAACTCGAGCCGTGACAGGTTTCCAATGGTGTTAGGAATGGCACCTGTGAGGCTATTTCCAAAAAGACTCAGATACCTGAGACGACGTATTCTACCGAGATCGGCAGGGATGGTGCCGATGAGGCCGGTGTTTGTGAGGTTGAGCAGGGAGAGGAAAGAGAGATTACCGAGGTGTGGACTAAGATATCCTTGGAGGGGCTTGTCTTGCAAATACAAAGCCGTGATGCGCCGCCGCCGCCGGCTGCATGAGACGCCAACCCAGTTACAAAAAGACGTATGTGACGTCCAGTTCCTGTCAAGAACCCGGAGAGGATCGGAGAGCTCGCGTTTGAAAGCCAGAAGCGTGGCAAGGTCCGTGTGGCTGCCATTAACGACCTTACTGCTGGTAGAAGAAGAAGCGAGCTCAGGTAACAGGACTAACAGACAGATGGGCAGCAATACTACCAGCCTAAACGCACCCATTGTTGCCTGATTATCATCCTAGTTTCAGAAATACAAAAGTGCAGCGGGCATATATGTAGGCATCTAGCTAGCTGTTCCGCATGATGTATGACTAGGTAGCCGTTTATAATATTTTTTTTTAATTAAGTTTTGTTCTACCTATGATCAGACACGTCGTCGCTCTTACCTTTGTCTACACGACATTCCACATTCCAAGGAAACATTAGGATTGGATGTGATGTGCTTGTTTAGTCATATGTTTGTTTGGTCATATGTAATGTTAGTACGATGACTAGAAAAACAATTTGTGGTTGCGGGATTAGCGGCTACCGGAGGGCAGCCGGTAATGAATAACTAGTTGTTGCAAAGGGACTGAGGTAACCCGTTCAACAAGTACTATTAGTACATATTTGTATCGTGTCAGAAATCGAGGTATTACCCCGTCCTCACTGTACGTTGACGGCTCTTTAATGAGTACTCGTATGGAAGAGAGCATGTGCGTTGCTTGACATGTGACCTACCGATGCCAAAATACAGTCACCGTCTGTCCACGACGTGAGCACTGCACCGGCGTCGAAAGGGAAATCTTATGTTATTTTTTCTTTTTTAGAAAAAGGAATAAGTTCCTGTCTGTACATAACATACAAAACCTTTAGCTATTAGAAATCTTCAGCTATCCCGGTTGATAAACATGGGGAATCAAAGGAAAAGAAGATAACCAATTCTATTATTATGTTTCCATTCATGATTAGCCATCTCCAAAGGTGCTGGTTTCTAATGATGAACTTGTCCGCTCGAAGACGATAAGCTAATGTATGGGAGACGAGAATATAGAAACCTAACAAGCAGGGCAAAATAAGTGGTGTTTAGAAAAAATCAATAGAGGGGAGCAAGGACTAAATCGCATGATCGTTGGCTTGATGCGAGGGGCCAGCCAGGAAAAACATCCGCTCATACATCTCATTCTTTCCCGCAGAGGGCAGAGCTTCAATCACGCCAATCCGTTGGACGTGATTCAGTCAACAGCGCTTTGTATCCCGCACTGACGTGGCAGTCAGTGATGACATGGCATATATCATGCCATTCAACATGGCGTGTTAGATACAATAATCACGTCATTTTGTATGACGTGTCAAAATATCTAGATCCTAAAAATATAGTGGGGCACAGTTTTTTTCTTAAAATGTTAGACTAAAATTGATTATTTTAAAATTAAGATTCTCGAAGCTTGTAATAGCCATTTCCAGCAGCATGTCCAAAACTTTTATGGGGATCACCGAACTTTAATGGCTGACTCCTGGGGCGGGAGAGAGACCTGATGTCATTTCATAAATGGTAGCAGGCCTAAACTGGCCCAAGTGAGGATTAAAAAGTTTTGAAGTTGGATAATAAGATACAGAAGGGATTACATTGTGAAAATAAACAATCTGATCGGATCTAGGCCAATCTTCCGAGAGGTAGAAGGGTAGGATCGATTGAGGATAACTTGATGTTGAGGATCCGACTTCGAATTGAACATGATTTTGACCCTGCAACCGCTACACCACTGCTCCGTTGGTTATCAACCAAAGACAACTTGATTGACCTCACCGAAAAGGTTTTTCCCTGCAAGTGAATTGAGAACACAAGCAAGAAGGTATAAACACGCAATCTGAAATTACAAATATGAATGTTCACTCAAAAATAAAGGAGTTCAAGCACTCGGTTAAACATGATTAATCGTCATGGTCGAGGAGAACAAGAACATAGGCCTGGGTCACAGTTCAAGCACTAGAAGAAACTATTTATTCCGTGACAGTCACTTTCCGTCGTAGAAGCCTAAAAAACCGTCACAAAATGCCATCTCGTGATGGTTTCGAAATCCGTCATGGATTGAGCGTGGCGGATTAAATCACATGACGTTTTCACCAAACCGTCACAATTAAAATCAATCTATGACGATTTTAAACCATCACAATTTTGTTTTGGCCCAATCTAGCCCAGCCCGAAGCCCAATATTAATGACGGTTTGAACCGTCACAGATTGAACTACCACATCATCACAAGACACATGGCAGCTGACATCATCGCTAACGTGGATGCTTAGGTGGATGATGACATGGATGCTTACATCATCATCGTGGGGCCACAATTTTCCAGCCCACTAATTTCAGACCCATTATAATTTCAGCCCAACCCAATATCAATTATAGACCATAAATTTGAAGCGCACTAAATTTAGGCCCATCATAATTTCAAGCCCATTATAATTTCAACCGAACCCAATTTAAATTTCAGACCACAATAATTCAGATTTAAGCCCAAAGAAAACCAGACAACATATTGATTCAACCAGTTCCAACAACCATATTCCATGAATCTAATGTTCCGTAGAAGTCATACAATCACCAAGTACAAACAATTCCATCGGAAAGCCACCATGGCACATAAGCCATTAAAAAAACAAACTACCAAAATGCAAACTATAAGCTCCTGCAAGTGCATGCAGTTGCACCAGCAAGAAGCATGCAGTTGCAGCAGTAGCACAAACTAGGTTGTTGTGCATTCATCTCAGCAACAAGAATCACAGGAAGCATGCAGCTAAAGGACAAGCTTGTAGCTACCGTGATCGAACCTGACTCATCACAAGCTCCAGTTTTGCATCCATCTCAGCCTGCATCTTCTTCATCATCTCATCCTGCATCTTCTTCATCTCCTCTCTATCCCTGCTTCTTGACTCCTTTGTTTCCTTCACTTCCTTTGACAATTCTTCCAATTGGGCATGTTGCGTGCTGATAATGGCTCGAAGCTCAGCATTCTCTGCTGCCAAATCTTCTTGAGGGTTCTGTTCTATGGATGCAGGTTGCACAATCTGGATGCCCGCATTCCGAAGGAACTTGTTCTTCTTTGTCTTCTCGGAAAGCACACCGTGTACAACATCATTCACAAACTTGGTTTGTTCACTGCCTTGTCTTCCTTCACCTATGTTAGTTCCCTCACCTCCCTCGGTTCCATTACTTCCTGCTTGTGTAGCCAACTTGTTTTCCATCTCAGTCTAACAAGAAAGTAGAAACAATAGTCATGATCATGAGATACAAATTAAAAAAAAATAAATTTAAAAGACATTGTATCTGAAAGATATCTTACAATTGCTGATTGTACAGCAGGCTTGAAGCCTTTTTTTTGCTTAAATGGCATTCCTTGAACAAATCCAATGCAGTAGGGTCCTCATCCTTGTACTTATCACCCTGAAAAACATTTCATGCATCAATTTATTACTTGCTTGTTCACAACACTTGATAGTATGTAATACACAAACAACATGTATAGTATAACAAATTTGCCGATTTTGTTTCCACAACAAGAATTGTTGTTCTATAGACCCAAAGCAATGGTTATGCTAGGTGACTTTAAATGAACCAGGATAGCTAGAGGTCATATCCAATACTCCATTCATGATCAAAACAGAAAAGAAAAAAAATCAAGGTTTAAGCATAATAATCAGCTTTCACAAACCGGAGGGAATGTCTCTTCTAACAGTTTATAGGTTATATATGGTTGCATTAACAGAAAGGAATTCATGAAGCTAGAGAGGTAAAGGTATATAGAAGAGGATATGTCTAACTTACAATTTTTGTTTCGATGAAGACCTCATAGCTTTGGGAGCCTGTAGCTTGAGGGAACTGAACTTTGGATCGGTTGTCTTTGTTCATCTCACACTCATGCTATAGCAAAGCAGAATACATAAGAGGCACATGCCATAGCAATATGGAGAGAAAGAGTTGGAAAAAGAAACATACTATCTTTTTGGGACTCTTCCATCATTCGACTAGGGCAATCCATTGTTTATCATCCATGGATTTGACAGGAGAAGTTCTGCTAACCACTTGTAGCGGAAAAGGATCAAAATAATCCTTCTTCAGCCTCGTGACGTTGTTGCCGAACCGCATCCTTCATCATGTTAAGACAAGCCTTTTTGACTATGGGATCCTCCGTGTCGATTTCAAACTTTGCCTACTCAAATAGAAGAACATTAATAAGAAATTTTAATATCTAATAAATGAACAATGTGAAAAATAAGTATTATATTTCCTTTAAAAAACAAACACTCCAAGTCATAGGAATTAGAAAGCATATTAGCCTAATTTTCAACGGATTAACACCATCAAGATAATTACTCAAACAGAACAGAGAGTTTAATTTTGTATAACTTAATGGTAAATCCGAACAGTTCAAGGCAAGTTTTGAATACTATCAACTCATGAATCATGCTGAACTTAAGATGCGAAAAGACTAGCAACTACCCAAGAAAGATTGATCATCCTAAATTCCTGCACAAAATGGTTCGGAAATGCAATGGGAAATAATCTGGAGAATCAACTTACTTGAAGGAAGTTGCAAAAGGAAGTGAACCATGGAGAATTCTTATATTTCTTCCAATGGGTGAACACAGGAATGTGGTTCCTCACAATAATGTTGCATTTAGTTGCAAACTTTGCAGCAACAAGTGGTACCAGAGGCCTTTGATGCCCTTTAGTTATGATCGTGACATCCCTCCGGGACACCCGGGAATCGGAACAGAGGAACACTCGTCGAAGCGAGTTACAACTGAAACATCATCTCATACAAGCCGAATATATATATCATGGTATAATACAACCAGGTTTTCAAAATACAAACATTCGTGCAGCGGAATATAACATTATTGGAGTTTAACATCCTACGAGTATTCAGCGAAAGCTCGTCTATTATACAACTCGAAAGACTTCACGAAACGTCGTGATGCACCGAGCCCTTCGTACATCACGGTCCTCTCTCATCAAGGTGTGGGGATACGTTCCCACCGAAGGGAACCTCCCTCCGGACATTGCTCCTCTTCCGGAAAACTGCCGTACAAGTCGTGATAACACGACTCATTCCCTGTAAGGTAACGAACAAACCTTGAGTATTCTAATACTCAGCAAGACCGACCCGTCAACATGGCACGCTAAGGCCGACGCCTAGTATGCAAAGGCTTTACGGTCGTGGGGTTTACTCCTTTGCGAAAAACAGCATTAAAGGGTGGGTCCTTACTTTCGGTATTTTAGCTCGGTATTAAGTTCATTAGCCTTGGGGTTTGCAACCTATCACTATTGCAACCAAGTTTGCAAGACAAGATAATATAGATCATTTATCCTTTCATCCCTCATCTTCATCTTCCAGTATTTACTACGATGTGACGAGCTAAACAAGCGGTACTCGTTACTGCGAGGGACGAGTGATTCGAATCGATTTTATACCAGCTGGCAAAACCCGAGTACACGACGTATACGCATCACACCGATCGTATACGACAACCTTTTCCGCTAGCACCTGACAGCAGACTAGCCATTTCCAACTCCCCGGAAGTATGGCGACGCCACGACTTCCCTCGTGGTCGACCCATCTCCCTCCCGTGAGACTATCCTCTCACCGACAGCCCAGTAAAGAGAGCCGGCTACGCTACATCTCCGGGGCGATAGGGTACATCAGCTTGCTGGCCCCATGATACCAGCATGTAGTGCGGTACGTTCAAACTTGTTCAACTAAGCCGACAACGGTACGGTCCTTGACCGACACAGACGGGGCTACCACCTTGCAAGACCCCATCTCTGTCTTGCCCTTTCTCCTACGGGGCCCGTCCGGTCTCAACTTCATTAACACTCTCATCATCTTTAGTGTCAACACAAAAACTCTTAAAGCCTCCATGCTTTAAGTGCCCTAACCATCTACCGTTGCCACTATGAATTAAGCTTAGCCTCTATCGAGCTACTCGTACCGAGTATAGAACAAACAGACGGAAACCTACCATAATGCATCTAGGGTGTCATCCAAACCCTAACACCTAATGCACAAGCATAACTATACTATGTGATAAAGTAAAATATTTAAAAACATAGGTAGGATGCACCTGGGCTTGCCTTGAGTTTGTTCGAAGTTAATCTCCTCGGTGGCTGGGTCGACTTCGAGATTCCCGCTCCGACTCGCCCTCGGGTGGAACCTCGATCACTTCGTAACCTAGTCGACCAGACAATGCATCGCGAATCACGATCATGTATGCATGAATGCATATGATGAGAGGATGCAATGGTTCATGAACTAAGTCTTGCAATAATAAATAATGATTAACGTTTAATTACCTTGGTTAATTAATAAGTTAAAGATAAGTATGTTCATTAAACGTTAATTAACAATTAATTAAGCTGATTAACACATGTTTAATTAAGATCATCATTAATTAATGTTGTTTCCTTAATTACTTAATTAAGGTTACTAATTACTTAAGTTTAATGATTAACACATTAATCTGATTTATTAGTCAATAAATAAATATTTTACTTTAAGTGGTTAAAGGTTAATACATTGTGATCATATAAAAAAAAAACATTTAAGTTTAATTTTGGAAAATAAACTTCATTATTATTTTCGTCTGCAGATATCTCCTTCATTAAATAAAATTACTTTTCCTAATTAAACATTTTATTTACATAACATAATAACATCTCTTTAATCAAAGAAAGTAATTAATTACTAATTATAAAGTAAATTTACTCAAAATACATATTTTATTTCACCACTGAATAGATTTCATTTTTCTCGAGTTAAACAAAGTTGGTTTGGTATTTTTCTGAATTTTATTGAATTTTCTACGAATTTTGAAAATTTAAAACACTTCGTGCCACACGCGAGGCCACGGGGTTAGCCGCACGCGATCCCACGTAGCCACACGCGATCCCACCGGCGTGTGGCCCGGGGTGTGGCCTCGCCGCGGCGGCGGGCGCGCGGCGGCGCAACGGCCGGAGTTGGCCGGCGCCCAACCAAAGCTCGCCGCGAAGACACCTAGAGGCTCTACACGCCGCGGCGAAACTTCCGGTGTGACGAGGCGGAGCATGAGCTCGCCTCTAACCATGCCGGCGGCGAGATGCGATCACGGTGAACCTCCGGCCAAGTGCGGAGCTCACGGCGAGTCGCCCAAAATTGGGGAAAAACTCGCCACAAGCGCCTACACCACATGAATGATGACGACGGGGGTGGTGAGAGCTTGAGCACGGCCGAAGTAATAGCTCACCGTGAGTGGCGGAGGTGGCGGCGACCGGCGTGGAGAAGATGAAGAATTACGCGGCAACCCGCAGAGCAAGAAGGGTCCCGAGCTGCTCGGAGCTTAAGCAACACGTTGCGCACACTTGGAAACAAAGAAGAGACTTGCTAGCTCACCTGGACCGAAAGGATTTTCACTTACGGCGGAGGAACGACGACGAGCTCGTCCCGGAGAAAATGGCTTTGCCTCGAGGAATTATAACAGCTCGTCTTGATTGAAGGTTTGGTGGAGCTCCGCAGTGTTGCTACGGAGCTTTTGGTGGCTCGGCTCGGACGGGGAGCGACGGAGGCGGCTCGGCGGCGTCGCTCCGGAGAGGCGGCAATGGTGGGGAGAGGAAATGAGAGAGAGAGATAAGGCCGGGCGGAGGGGTCTTATCCAGCCGTCGAGGCGGTAAGGGAGCGAGCAGCGAGAGCGGTTCTAGTGCTACCGCGGGTTATGGTGCTACCGTGCTCCCAACGCCGGTAGCACCATAACGAACATGTAAAAAATTGTAACAAAAATATGAGTGTGTAGTGTATGTTATTATCTAATAGCATGCAAAAGTTGAGATGCAATTGACAATTGTGTAAGGAGATATAAAAAAGTGAAATCAGACTGTGAATAGTAGCGGGTTGCGGGTCCGATGTGAACAGCTTCAACCCGCACTATTCACGATCCGATTTCACTTTTTTGTATCTCCTTGCACAATTGTGAATTGCATCTCAACTTTTGCATGATGTTAGATGATAATATACACTACACACTCATATTTTTGTTACAATTTTTTGCGTGTTGGTTGTGATGCTACCGGCGTTGGGAGCACGGTAGCACCACAAGGAGTGGTAGCACCGTAACTTCTCTCGCAGTGCAGCTAGGTAGCTACGTGGAGCCAAGCTCCTGCGTGGCGCTGCGGCCGGGGGCGCGCGGCCAGAACCGGCCAGCGCGGCTCGGGCAAGGCGGTGCGAGAGAGAAAGAGAGAAAGGAGAGTGACAAAGGGGCCCGGGTCATTTTACATAAAACCCCCGGGTTTTCGACTAATTAAAAAGCTGGTTTCCGGGCTCCAAAAATTCCGCAAAAATTTAGGGGTGTTAATGAAAATGTTTTAGACATATTTCCTATTAAGTCCAGGGTAAGATTCCAAATCATTTTCGGAGTAAAAATTCGTAGTTAAATTAATAAAAGAGACTTTGTTTATTTCTTGTAAATATTTCCATAAATCAAAATAATTTCAGGATAGGTTTATAAATCTTTGTTTATGATATTTGAGCCAGAGAAAATGTTAAACATGAATTATCTTCTTATTTTATTCCTTTTTAACACTTACTTTATTCTTTAGCTACTTGATATTTTATGTGCACCATCTTAACACAAAATCCAATAAATAAATACAATGCTCATGATGTCATGATGCTAATGACATGAAATGCAAGTGTATTCTTGAGAGTTGTTTCAGCCCTCCCCCTTACAGGAATCTCGTCCCGAGATTCGCGGTCGAGACGACTAAGCGATGGTACTAAAGAACTCGGGGTAGTTTGATCGAAGAAACTCTTCTTGTTCCCAAGTAGCTTCAGCTTCCGAGTGATTACTCCATTGGACCTTGTAGAACTTAATGGTCCGATGACGAGTCACTCTATCCTTTGTGTCGAGAACTTTAACCGGACGTTCGTCATACGTCAAATCTAGTTGTAACTCGTTCCACCTCGACTGTCGGTATATCCACCGGTGGTTTCAAACATTTCTTCAGTTGAGATACGTGGAATATGTTGTGTATACCCGACAAGTGTGCTAGCAACTCCAAACGATAGGCCACGACTCCACATCTTTCGAGGATTGGAAAAGGTCCAATGTATCGGGGTGCTAACTTCCGCTTGATTCCAAACCTTTGAACACCTTTGGTAGGAGATACTCGAAGATAGACTTGATCTCCAACCCGGAATACCAACTCTCGACGCCTCTTGTCGGTATAACCGATCCGTCGAGATTTAGCTCTCTTGAGATTCTGTTGGATGAGACGTACTTGTTCCTCTCGCATCCTTTACTAGGTCTGGTCCGAAGATCACTCTTTCTCCGCTTTCGGACCAATTCAAGGGCGTACGACAACTACGTCCATATAGAGCTTGGAACGGTGACATTCCCGCACTCTCTTGATAGCTCGTTATTGTAGGAGAACTCGCCAAAGGTAAACACTTCTCCCGGCCTTTACCATAGGTCAAGACACATGCTCGAAGCATATCCTCAAGATATTGATTGATCCTTTCCGTCCGTCCATCCGTTTGAGGATGATATGCTCGAGCTTCGTATCAACTTGGTCCCCAAGGATTCTTGCAATTGTTCCCGTAATCTGGAGACAAATTGTGTTCCTCTCGTCCGATATAATGGTCTTCGGCACTCCATGCAAACAAGAGAATTCGAGCAATGTAAAGTTCTGCATATTTCTCGGCGGTGTACCGAGTATGTACCGGTATGAAATGAGCAGACTTCGTCAACTCTGTCCACAATGACCCAGATTGAGTCATGCTTTCGTGGACTTAGTGGTAATCCAACGATGAAATCCATACCGATGTCTTCCCACTTCCATTCAGGGATGCTTAAAGGTTGTAAGGGTCCTGCTTGCTTCAAGTGCTCGGCTTTGACCCGTCGACGGACATCACATTCATTGACATACTTGGCTATTTCTCGCTTCATGCGTGTCCACCAAAATCTTTGCTTTAGATCTTATTACATCTTGTTGGTTCCTGGATGAATAGAATACTTGGACATATGAGCTTCATCCATAATCTTCTTGAGAAGAGATTGATCCTTGGGTACAACCAATCGATTCTCGGAACCAAATAACTCCCTCGCTATCTTCTCGGAAACACTTGACTTCGCCTTCCTTGAGTCGTCTTCTTATATGTCCCATACCAACACTCTTCTGCTCGAGCTGCTATCACTTCCTCACGCAAGGTAGGGATAAGAGCCAAATTTGTTAATGCTCCATACGGAATAATCCGAAGATTCGGTTCCTCACTTCGAGTGAAGATGTTTGCGCCCCGAGTTGAGCCATGAGGTTATTGCAATGAACCTTGCGACTTAAAGCATCGGCTACCACGTTTGCCTTGCCAGGATGATAGTGAATCTCCAGCTCATAATCTTTGATTAACTCCAGCCATCTTCGTTGGCGCATGTTCGAATCAGCTTGAGTGAAGATGTACTTGAGACTCTTATGGTCCGTATATAAGTGTACTAAGTTGCCCAAAAGGTAATGTCTCCAGCTCTTCAATGCAAGTACCACTCGCTGCTAGCTCTAGATCATGGGTAGGATAGTGTTCTTCTTGACGCCTTAATTGTCGAGATGCATAGGCAATCACTCGTCCTTCTTACATGAGAACACACCCAAGTCCTGTTCCCGATGCATCACAAGTACACATCAAAAGGTTTTGTCGGATCCGGTCGAGCAAGTCATCGGAGCTGTGGTCAGCAATTTCCTTAAGGTTCGGAAAGCTTCTTCACACTCTTGACTCCATACATACTTCTTATCCTTTTCCAATAGTTTGGTCATTGGCTTGGTGATCTTCGAGAAGTTAGGAATAAACCTTCCGTAATAACCAGGATAAATACGAAAACAAAGCTAACTAAGCTAAGAGTGAACCATGTTACCAACCAATCCATGTGTTGCGGGTAGCGGTAAACAAAGTGAAATGTCAATACTTAATTGGAACCTATCATATATAATTGTCCCTTGACATATCAATATACGTGGACACTATATGTATGCCAATGATGGATCCTTTCAAACGTGGACATTATATGTAGTGATAAAGCAAGCGGGAAATGCCGAACTTGTCATGCTTTGAGTTCATATCATAAATTTAGTTTAAGCCTACATTAGTTTAAGCGTGAAATGTTAGAGTAAATGTCACGAACTCACCAACACTTTAGTTTTATAGTCACAAACCCAGCAAATATGGGGTGTAGTTTCACAAAACCACCACACTTTTAAATTATATGTATGGTCAACGATTTTTGTGTGCTGCCGCTTACATGTGAGACCATAGGTATTGGACTAATCGATGCGTTGTTTGCGGATATAAAATCATATTTCAGATAACTCCGATTGAAATGTTGGAAGCAAAGGCATATATTTTAAATTGAATTATATGCACTCATTCTATATAATAAGGGAGATCAGAAAATGAGTTATAAACAACATTGAATTATACTTATCATGGCATATCACTGAATTGACTCAACAATATTATTTCTAGAGCGGTATGAAACTGAGGTGCTTACATTAAGAAAATGGAATTTAACTCTATCAATTTAATAAGAAAGGATTCTGCAGTGTTTAGGCCTGACTGCCCGAAAGTTAACATTCACACATACTCAAATGAAAATGGTATCATGCCCAGATTACATATTCAAACTACAAAATACTAGACAAATAGATAGCTAACAACAGAACATGATCGTCATCATCATCGCTCACTTCTTTGCCTGCGTCTCTCATCAACAAGTCAATTTCTGCCCTTTGAAAAATAGTGCCTCCATCATCTCTATTTAAAGATTTCTGTGGTCAGATGTCTGCACCACCTCCATGTATGAAACCATCATCATCGCCATGCACAGCAACAGGATGCTCAATAACATCAGCGTTGGAGCTCTCCCCATGATGAATCCACCGAGTATAACTACTGTCCATGCCATACAACAAAATGTGCTTGTTTACAAGAGCCTGACAGAGGTACTTTCGATTCAGACATTTACCACCTGGGCATAGAATCTCAACATTCTCACTGAATTTTTCTTGAATGAAGCTCATAAATTGTTTGACACCAGCAATGTGTTCAGGAGAAAACCGTCTGCCATGAATCCAACTTCTATCCATCTGATCATCAAAAAATGCAAAGAAAACAAAAACATATATGAGAAGTTCATATTTTTCTTTAGATTGAAAAGTTTATATTTGTAACAAAAATGTACATCAGGGGCGGAAATATGTAGAGGGCCACTGCGGCCATGGCCCTAGTCGTCAACCAAATATCCCAATTACCCCTCGTATATTTTCAGGGCGAGGTACACAACAGTTTAGCCCAAAACTGAATGTACCTCATGCGCTCTCTCTCTCTCTCACACACACACACAATCACAATCCACATCGCAAGAGGTAAGAACTGCTCTCAGGTTAAAGATCTATTCTCTCTTAATCTTTTAATAGATTCATCTCTTCTCTAATTGGCACTAAATCGGTATCAAACTGACATGGTCTTTTCATTATTTTTGGTTTATCCTCTTGTTGATCTTGCTTTCATTTTGCCGGCTGCTAGTGCCACACAGTTGAAAAGTTTAATCATATAGGATGGTACGTCATATTGAGCGAGAAATTTTTCCACGCAATTCAAATGGTGACATATTATACCATTTCAAGCAATGAAGTATTGCATGAAAAAGCTACAAAACCTCATACTAGTGTTATGCTTGTTACTTTTTTATATCCTTAGTTTTTTACTTGTAGTATATTTTCTTGAGCCACAATGTACATACAAAAATCTAGCACCAGAAAGAATCTCTGATTCAGGCTTAACAAAAAATTTCTTCTAATTCATTGAAATCCTTAAGACTTAACAGAAACTTTCTTCAAGAAATAGTTCTAATATGCAATGTTCCAATGAATTATTCTCTACTTTTTCTCAAGTCACTGTTCGAACAAAGAAAATTTACCTTAGCAGAATGCCGATTCCAACCTGTAGCCCTGCAGGCTACCCGCTGCACAGCTGCAGTGTGCGAGTGCGCGCGCCAGGCCGGACACCGGTGCGACCGTGCCGCCGGCGACGTGCGTCGATGCCGGCATCACTGCGCTCGCTCGTCTCCGCGCGGCACGCCTCGGCTCCTCTCTCGCTCCGCCGCTGGGGCCCGCCGACGCCAGTTGCTCGCCACAGCACCGCCGGCCGCCGCCTGAGAGTTGGAACCTGGGAGAGGTAGAGTTCAGGAATCGGGATTGGGGAGAGTTCGAGTGAGGCTGAGCACTAAGGAAGATTCGTTCTCGATAGGGCTGACGCTCGGGAGAGGATAGATGGCAGCGGCGGCGCTTTTGATGGAATTAATAAGGTGCATCCTCTACAAATATCACAACAGAGCAATGGTCTAGTGGTATGACTGTCTTCTGCGCAGCAAGTGATCTCGAGTTCGATCTTCAACCCGTCAGTTTTTTTTTTTTGGGTTAAAAGGGTGGCCAGGTTACGTGGACATGCTGACTTGCGTGATCAGGTGACTTGTAGGTAGCTCAGAAATGTTGCTTACTTATACGAGAATTGTTCAAATCTTGCAACAACATTGGTGGGGTGTAGTGGTGTGATTATTTACTTTGGATGTTGAGGTCTTGTGTTCAATTTACATTTTTGGCAACTAATTTTTGAGTACTTTTTGGTGCATTTGTTTGAGTATCATTTAAACCATCACTGTATTATGGGCCGGTTTATGACGAATTCATTAAACCGTCACTATATTACGGGCTTAAGGTCTTGTGTTCAATTCATATTTTTTTTTCAGCTAATTTTTGAGTATTTTTTGGTGCATTTGTTTGAGTGTCATTTAAACCGGCAATGTATTATGGGCCGGTTTATGACGAATTTATTAAACCGTCACTGTATTATGGGCCGGTTTATGACGAATTTATTAAACCGTCACTATATTACGGGCTTAATATCCACTGTTGCAAATTTATGACGGAATTCTAAATTGTCACCAGTGACTCGTCATAGAATAAATAGTTTCTTCTAGTGAAGGACTTGTCGACACGGTTACAATAAATCAATCGTAGTTTCTCAATGGAAAACTCGAACTAAACAAAACCCAAGTCAAAACGGCGGCGGCTACTAAGTTTTATGGTCTAGGGGAGTACTAGAGTTGGGGTCAAACAAGGATGGGACGCCCACAACATGGACTTAAGGCCCGACACGATACAAGACCAAGTTGGCCCAAACAGGTGACACAACACTTTGTTGTGGTCACACAACATGATCAACGCCGGTTCTGTACCTGGGACCAGAACTAAAATGACGGTGTCGTCATTCTCTTTCCAACACATTTGAAAATGCCTCATTTTGATGCTGTATGGGGGAGAAATCGTCAAAATTGTCTAGGTATGTCTGCTAATCCAAATCGAATGCGACGACCGAGTTGGAGAAGAATTGTAGCTTCGAGCTTGTGTACATCCGGCGTGGCAATGTCTTCATCATAAGCCCATGACAATAATGGAGTAACCTATGGCTGATGGCCTAACACCGTTGGTCATTTCTATGCACTCACTTATATACCGCATAAGCACGAGTGTACATTGTAGCTTTTCCCCTTAGAGTATTCCAAGGTTTGATATCGAATCCACAGAGATCATGAAGAGAACATGATTAAGATTTACTATTTCATCGATCATATTTATTCTAGCATGTAGTACCATTGCACATACGAGAGTTGTAAAGAGGATAGGGGTGGTGCCAATCAGTGTGAGGGCCATGCCGATCATCACCGCAAGTGATAACATGATAAATAGATATTTAACAAGATCCAATCCATGAGTTTAACCTATATGCATGTAGTAGTTCCATCCATAAGTGAAATCACATCAAAGCAGGGTCTTTATCCTACAGAAATTACTCGGATATTCTACAAGACATAGTGGTTTCGTTCACCCGGCTTGTCACATGCAAATGGCTATTAGCTCCCCACCGGTTTCATAAGAACAAAGTTTTGCCACAAGTCTATTCTTACTAAGATTGTCTAGAATCAAAAGCAAGCACAATCGCATAGACCAAAGCAATCCGATTAAAGATAGAATTGTCACAATCACTTGATTATCACCATCAATTACATAACTTGTCAAACATCAAGGGAGGCTCAAGAACTCTAGCATAGCCAACCGCACATTGAGACTATGCCAGCAAGCTAACTATCCTAGACTACATTGATCTATTTGGTGTCTCTCAACTCCGTATGGCGTCTCGGGTTTGTGAGGTGCCTTCCTAGGTCTTTCCACGTCCTCCATTGGATTGGTTCATAGGCTCAATCTCCATACTATTCTCGAACTCATTACTTTGAAAATTCTGCATCAAGAAGGCCAACCTTTCAAAGACATACAAATTATAAAGACTATTTTGATCAAACAAATTGGTCTAGAGTTCAGGAGAAGAAAGGAGTGGTGAAACAAGTTTATTGTGCCAAGAGAGGTGACCACAAGGAGCATAGTTTAGATCTGACTTGAAGTGATGAAAGGCCGAATGTGGCAATAAAAACATTGGCTTATAGTGGCAAATATATGGTGATGAGGACATCACACCCTCGGATATAACCAACACTCCTCCAATACACATACATAATTCAAGGACAAAAACTATAGCACGACAATTGAATTTACGGGTGAGCATGTTCCTAATGATCTCTTTATTTATATTTGAGAATATTTTACTACCTAATGAGTTAATTATTGTTAGAAACCATGGAGATGATGATAATATGGTTAAGGAGGAGGTTGGAGGCGTGGAGGGCCAGCAAGGGGGTCTATGTCAAGTCGGAGGCCCAAACAAAGTCGACTTTGAGTCTGTTTCGGAGTCCAGAAACAGCCTGCACCAAAACGGACGCCCTAGTCGTATACAAAGTCCGTTTGGGACGTTCTTTATATGGATGGAAAGATAATTTGATAACCTTTCCATTGGCGCTGGTTTCATATCCAAATTCGTCCCGAGTCGTCGGGAATTGCCGAAATACTAAGACGTCCAGAAACTGTCCCGGTGTTGCACCACCGTCTTTTGGCCTTTGGGCCGTGTATTTTGTTGAGCCCACTTAGGGCTGCGTCCAGGGGAGGATGGACGACTCTAGGGATCTCATAAGCAGCCGCCGCCCTTCCTTAGGGTTTGGGTTTTGCTTAGATTATTCTGTCAAGAACAGTTTCGCCGTTTCGTCGGTTTGTGAGACCCCAACTCGTGAGTTTCATCATATATTTGCAATTTGGTTGCTTCTATCTTGTTCTTGCTTGTGTTCTTCGATTCGCAGGCAAGGATTAGCCTTCTTGGCGAGGTCAATCGTGCTTGCACGGTTGATAACCAGAGGAGACGTGGTGCTGCGATTGCGGGGTTCGGAACGTGTTGTTCGGAAGCTGGATCGATTTGTGTCAAGCCTCCGCCAAATCGTTGTTTATCGGAACTTTTCGGAAGATCGGGACACCCCCGTTCACATCATATGGAGCAACAAATTAGTGTTGCACTAGGTGCTAAATTTGAACACAGAAGTTGGAGATACCAAAGATCAAGGAGAAACTTTCAATCTACAAATGAGGAGCGCAACAGACACATCCCCACAATTTACCTAGTTCGTAAGTGAGAAAATTGCAAAGGCTTAATGCAAAAAAGTTGAAAGAAAAGAATATGGCATGGGTGATTAGCCTTTTTGGCAAGGTCAACCAGATCGTGACACGGTTTATAACCAGAGGAGTTGTGGTGCTAAGATTGCAGGGATTCGGTTCTTTTGATCTAAAGCTGGATCGGTGTGTCATTCTCCAGCCAAAAAGAAATTTATCTTATCCTGACAGAAGATCGAGTACCCAAGTTCACATCAATGGGTTCCTAAGAGCATCACCAAGAGAGGCCCGTAAACTCTCCCTAAACTAAATTAATGGGATTTAATCCAGAAAAGATCTCCAACAACTCCCTAAAAGAACTCACAGATTTATTCTCTCCCTAAATTCAACTCATTTGTAGCTAGAAACAGAGTGAAATTTGGGAGCACCAATCCTTCTATTTACAAGGCAATTAATGTTGTTGTAGCCCCAAATGTTGACGTAACCCAATTAAATGTATTCTTTATCCATTTATAGGGAGAACTGTTAGGCCATTCTCAGTGGCCCTTTCATTTCACATTTTTCAAGTATGACACGTCAACTTTCTAATCTTATTCTGTGAAATAAAAGTGCATCTCTCAGTGCCCTCTTTCATTTCACAGTTTCATAGGATGAATGAAACATTAAATTGCTGCATAGGTGTACCAATAAGAATTTGTATTTTTTTACACATGAAAGGAAAAGAGTCTCAATGGATCTTTCATTCTCCTTTCATCGACTTAGAAAGAGTGTCACCATCCTTTCATCCTAACGAAAGGCTTCTCCCTCTTTCATATTAAATAGCATGCCATGTCATCTTATTTGCTGATGTGTCACCTAATAAATACCAAATGAAAGACCCACTGAGAATGGCCTTAGAGGAGACAAGAAAATTTGCCCCTAAAAATTTCTGTACTGCTACTAAAAATAGTCTTTTGGGGTCAATTTATTAGGGAGCGTTTGGAGATGCACTAAGGGAAGTGTGCAGGTTCATTACATGATAAGAATCATATTCAAATGCATGGTGCAAATGAGACAATGAAAAAGAGAAGACCAAGCAGAGAGCTACCAAGTCCGACCTACCATTGCGACTTGGAAGTGACATGTGAAATATACCGAAGAAAGGATTGCGCCAAGGGATGTAGTGTTAGCATAAAAGTAAACGATGACATTGGACATTATTTCCAGACAAAGAAAGGATTGCGCCAAGGGGATCTGATAAGCCCGTGGCTCCACATTTTATTTCGAATCCAACATGGATTTCTTTGGGCCACGCTAAAAAGATTTCAAAGGAATTGCAGTCAGATAATGTTTTTATTGGTTCTACAGCTATTGAGATAAAGAATCATTATCCTTGGATTCCTATCACTAATGTTGCTATGCCGGGCAAGCTAATATTTAAAGATGCTACAATACGTGAGAAGGAAAAGCTAGCTGCTGGTTATGTCATAAAGAATCAAGAGAAGGAGCAGTGCAATAGTGGGGAAATCCTAAGTCCTTCAATGTTTTACGTTGGTTCCATGCAAGTTCACGTACCAGACTTAGGTAGAAGGGTTAGTAGTTGGCCGTATTAAATTATTATTTCTTCTATTTAGTTGAATCGGTTTAGGCGTTTTATTTTATTTGGTGGAGTCGGACCTGACTTTGCATAGGTCTAAGTCCAGCTAGTTTTACGCCTGCGTGCGTATTTAGCCAGGGATCGGTCGGATAGAGGAGATCAGGTTTTGATTTTTATCGTGTGTTCTGCTGAGGGGTTTTCTCCGAGAGACTAGGGTGGCGCCGCCACTGCCCTTGCCGTGTTGACGGTGATTGCTGCTAATCCAATTGAGGATTAAGGAGGACGTAATCAAGCTGCTGCAATTTGGGTGCGTTCTGGATTCCGTCCGTTGGATTCCTTGTTCTCTGATCGTGAGCCTACACGATCATGGGTGGGGAGTTTCAGGTTTGGTTTCTCCAAGAGATCAATCCGAGTTATCTTTTATCTGGTGCTGCTAGTTCTATTGTTGCTTTGTTGTCTATTCTGCTGGGAACCTATTGCTAATATATTGGTCATAGACACACAATTTATCTCTGCTCTCTAGTTGTCATCCTTGAACATACACACTACTTATTTGTCCTACTGCTGCTGGTTTTAATCAAAATATATTTGCAATTAAATTCAACTCAGAGTGTGGCAGTTCAAATATACTATTGTTACTGTTAAGTACCATGAAAGATTGGGACAAATTCTCAGACACCCTGCGGTGTTCTCATCAGGATCCTATGTGTGACAGCCCGATTTTCACTAGAGGGTGAAAACCATGCTTTTGTACCTCACAGTCACTCCTAGGAGGGTGACTTGTACAACCAACATAGTTGAATACCATGAAACCATAAAAGAATACAAATTATGACAAGATTCAAGAAAAGATATCATTCTAAGGAGAATAACATCTACAACAACTGGATACAAGGACTTGGCACAAAGGCCAAGGAAACAACACAAGAGTTCTAGCGAAAGCGAAACTCTAAGCGTTGATGACGGCGAAAGAAAATCTTCAACTTGAGCGTAGCGGAAGTCTTCATAGTGAATCCAAATCCATAGGAAACTTGAGTATAGGTGAAACCCTCCTCTTCATCTTCATTCTTCTGCTAATTGTGTCAGCGAATTCTTGAAGTTGAGACTTGATCTACTAGTCGACTGAAAAATAAAGTGGTAAAACCGTGAGTACATAGTGTAGTAAGCAAGCTGCACTACCTAGCAATAATGTGATGCATGCTTGGATATATCAAGGAAAGGCAAGATAAAGCAAGGAGTTCGATTAGACAACACAAGGGTAAAGGGATCGAACAAACAACGGGAATTCTTCATGTAGAGGGTTTTCATCGACAAGCGTGTCTTCAAGCACCGAGAAGAGATTTAAGGGTAAAGTATGATGAAGGCGATCATAGCGGATCAGATTACTAGAATGGGTAATTATATTAACATCCATTTCTATGGGTCACGTACCTACAATCAAGCATGGCTCGATATCTGTGACAGCCCGATTTTCACCAAGGTGAAAACCCTGTCTATGTACCTCATAGTCAATTCTAGGAGGATAACCGGTACAAAGCAAATCTTCAACTTGAATGTAGCAGAAGTCTTCATAGTGAATCCAATTCCACATACAACTTGAGTGTAGGCTAGTCCCTTCTTCTCCATCATCAATCTTAATCTAGCCAACTCGACGAACTCTTGAAGCTTAGGCTTGATCTTCTAGTCAACTGAAAAACAAAGTGGTAAAGTCGTGAGTACATAGAGTAATTAGCAAGCTGCACTACTTAACAACGAGTGTGATGCATGCTTCGATATATCAAGGAACGGCAATGGCCCAGCACCTAAAGCAATTAACCTGAAGTCTAGGTGAGTCAAGTTTTATTATTAGCCAAATTTTGTAAGTGGCCTTGCAGGAAACAACACAATCCCGCAAGGGTCAAATTTTATATCCAGCACACCTCCACTAGAACCACAGCTCGAAGCCGGAAGTAAAACACCTATCGGAGGGGAGATGTAGTAAACTAATCAAGTGGGTTTCTCTTGGTAATGCCCTTATCGACGGGCATGGCTATACATATAGATTATAACTCTGCAGAGTATATACACCTGTATCCATGTGAAGAGGTACTATAACATAGGGCTACTACGGAAGCCTATGCATAGAAACACTCACAAGATCAATCAACAATGCATGGTGGCGCCCATCTTCTAGGTCCGGGATCCTACCTAAGAAACGACAAAGGGTCCTGAAGGTGTGATAGGCCTACCGGTGGCCAGGTGGGGTATCCTCTACTCATGGATTGAGACAACCCTCCAAAACCCACTCACACTATATCTACACCACGGCGGGTGAGCCAGTCCTCCGCAAACCATCATGATCCATCACACGCCCATACGGGTCACGTGGTGTGTAAGTAAGGACAAGAGAGGTATACGCACAAGAACCGATCCTCAAGCTGTCGGGGCGAGTAACCAATCCTTCTCCTTAAACCACAGTCTCAACAATAATAAGTATCACCACACAGGGACTCCATAACCGAAAGTCCCTACTCACCGTGCCCGCAACAGGCACCATCCAAGTGGGAACTCCCCAAAAGTTCCCCAGCACCTAATCAACGACACTCGCCCCGCAAAACATAATGGGTTGCTAAAACAGAAACTCAACACCTAAGAAGCACCTAAGCTTTATTTAACACAAAAA
Source organism: Chloris gayana (assembly GCA_031894775.1). Classification (NCBI taxonomy): domain Eukaryota; kingdom Viridiplantae; phylum Streptophyta; class Magnoliopsida; order Poales; family Poaceae; genus Chloris; species Chloris gayana. Next base: position 32,374 of record JAUNZO010004310.1, read on the forward strand.
CATGTATATCATCATGTGGGGGTTCAGTTAAGCAACTAAGCATATTAAGCATGTAAGTAGCAATAGTAGAGCTTCCTATGGTAAATAGAGGCATGGGTAACATGATATGGCATAGGTATGAATCTAAGCAGCAGTAACCATTTCATATGCATGAGTTCATATATTGCAATTGCTAAAATAGGAGCAACAATGATCAAAGATGCGGCTTGCCTTAAAAACGGTGTCAAGAATAGATCGGTGTGCTCACAAGGCTTCGACAGGTACGCCACGAGCTTCGAGCATCCGATGTCACTTGTCATCCAAATTCCAGGCAAAACGGCTAAGTGACACGCAAATCAAGAAAATGGCACGAATTACGAGTAATATTGGAGAATAAAACGCATGAACATATTTAATGGGTGCTAGAACATAGACACTAACATCACTAACGCGTAGATCTTGATGAGATGAATAGAATGCAACCGACCGCGTAATTTTCTCGAGGCCCAGGGAATTTTCTATGATTTTCTCGATGATAAAAAGGGGTAAAAGGATTTTCTAGAAAAGAAAGGAATATTCGGGGGAATATTCCAAGGAATATGCTGGTGAGATATTTTTGAAGGAATGGGGCCCACTTGCCGGTGACCATAGGGTCATCGGCTCACGGTGGACCGAGTCCACGGACCACACTACGGATGGGGTCATGGACCCGCCACCACACTCGGTGGGACCCATGGCCACATCACCTGGCCGGCAACGTGCAGCGCTACCCCACCGACACGACAGGGCTCGCCGGAGCTGCGTCGATCTTACGGCACGGACTGCCAACCAACATAGGTGACCCACAAATGGAAATGCAAGGGTGTAGCGCGACTCCCGGACATGACAAGTATCACCGTCCGGCCGACAACGGCGATGCACAACCTCGTCGGACTTGGCTCCGCGCGGTGGCGCTCGCCGTAGAACAACACGCAGGGGGTTATACTCGCAACCAACTACACCAAAAGCTAGCTTATGCTGGTGCAAGCCTAACGAGGCTAAGCTTTAACCGGAAGGACGGCCGGAGTGCCACCAGCGACGGGGAAGATGGTGGCGGAAATAGGGGACACAATGGAATTGAAGGCAACCGTGAGCACAACCGTCCGGCGATGCACACACAAGGTTCAGGAGGGTCTATCGTAGCTCTACGGCGGTTCAAGACGACTCAATCGGCAAAAGGGACACGAGTCCACACCGGCACCCATGACAGAATGGAACTCAAGGGGAAAAGGGAGGGAAAGGTACGCGCGCTCACCTGGATCATCTCGGAGAGATCGGTGACGACGGAGAGGTAGCCTCGAGGATGAGCAGCTCGTCAGCGGCGGTCGGTGATGACGACGACAGAGGTGTGGCATCCGAGCGGTGACCATGGCGAACGCGTAACTGTGAAGAAAAGGGAAGCCAGAGCTAGGTTAGCACCGCAAAGTAATAAAAGCCATGCATGGCTCAAGCCACTGCACATGCAACCCTTAGATGACGCTTTGTTGAGATTTGTGCCAACCAGCACCACTTATTATTCTGACAGCTCGATTTACAATACGAAGCCCGGAATACATTGTTACCGTACACATACCGTATGTCGGTGGGACCCAGGAGCGACTGATCCTTGTTCCCGTTCTCCCCTACCCGACATTCGCCATCTTCTCCGATCCAGTCTTATGGCTCACCCTCACGCGCCGCCGCCACCGTGCCCATCTGCAAGCATAACGCCGCCGCCGAAGCCGCCACCGTTCCCATCCGCAGGCGCAGCGCCGCCGCCGCCACCGTTCCCTTGTTCTCTCTCTTGTTCTTTGCTGGTGCGAGCACACTGCTGTGCATGCAATGCAAGAAGGGCATAGATCGATGGTCAGGAAATTCCTTGGCCACAACTTTATCCCCTATCTTCACGAAATTGTTTTTCCTTTTTCCCCCTTCAGTTTGTTTTTTTTACTACTTTTACAAAGTCTTAGATTTAGTTATTTAATCTTAGTGTTTGAGCTCGAGTTGATTTCTGAACGATGGTAACCCTGTTTGAGCTTGAGTTGGTTTCTGAACGATGGTAACCCGGTACCACCCTCTGAAGAAGAAAGCCCAACGCCAGCATGTGCTAGATTCACTTTGTGTTATCAGTTATCACTTTTTCTATGATTATTGATGGATAATCACACAACATTACTGTTTCCTTTTTTTCTCTGTCATCTAACTGCTGGTACCTGTGAAGCAAAGGGGAAAATAATGGTTGGATTTCTTTATTATTAGCTATGCACGCAATAGCAATCTAGCATACTTCGCATTTAGTTTATTTTGACTCTGGCTTGCATGAGTATTGATTTCGTTTGATTGCCTCAGATATTCAATTACTAAATGATTTTACCCACATTTAGACCAAATTTGTTTTCTATTCTTAAGCTTTTAAAAGTCTGGGAGGAGGCAGACCTTTTAGAGCAAAGGTGTTCTTGTTAAATCCGATAATTTAAGTTACAATATACGATTTGGTCATCCCATAATTCCCGTGATTAATTCTACAACTGTTTTGTTTCAAAACAAAACAATGCTGTTGTGACGAGGAGAGACCGTGGTCAATATTGTCCTGATGAGTCTGATATATTCCAATGGGTGATACCCAAACATTGTAAGTTAGTTATTCCTCAGCAGAAGATGGCTGAAAAATACAATTACATTTATCTAATCTATATGTCCACATCACTCTCATGTTTACCCAGTTAGAAAACGGTGATTTTTTTGAACCTGTTATACAAGCAAAGTTGAAGTAGTAGGGCATCTTTATCAGTCCAATGGTTGGTGCACTATCTTCCACTGCTTTTGCTGGCACCCCCAAAACATACTATTTTTAGTAACTATCATCATGGTAAAACTCCACTCTGTACGGTCAGTTTACTTTTTAGTCAAGAGCTGGTTGGCATTGAAGAAAAACGTCATGCAGTATTTAATAGTTTGCCTCTGTTGGCGGTTGCTAAACACTTTCAATTGGAAACAATATGTTATCTTATTATATTGTGAAACTAGACAGTGACATGGTACTTCTATTATTGTTCCTGCCCAACAAGGTATACATATGTTTTTTTTATTATTAAGAATAATTAAGATATAATGATCATTGGGTCTGATGAATTAGAGCAGACCCATATGGCTTTTTTTTGCACTGGGCAGATCATTATGTAACACATTCCACACTCCAGAAGGGATGTGCTGCTATTTATCTACATGTTATTATGATTTTGGGTTATTTGAACACTGCATTCCATATTATAATACATAAAAATTTAGTTGGACTAAACAAAACTTCAGTGTGCTTCTTTTATCAAAAAATGTTATTTCAAGAGTTAATTTTTAACACACTAAAAAAAGATTTTATACATTTGTGCTACAGTATTACCCTTGCAGCTGATTTAATTTGTCAGTTTTTTTAAGTTTCACCTAACAGCCTAACCTGGTGATGATTATAACTGTTTGACATGTACCATGATGGCTAACCTGTGTAAGTGTCACTACCCAACTGTTGCCATGATTTTTAGGCACTATAAAATAATTACTTTTGTCCTGAATCGCATGGTGTGAATGGTGATCTTCTGAGTTTGTCCGATGTCTATACTCTTTGGCAGGACTTTGACATGTTACCAAATAAGGCAAATGGCTGCCTTTCCAGAACACTACTTTTTTCCACCACTTATTAGGTATTAATGGATACATTTTTCAGACCTTTATATATTCACAAAACAAATTTCCTTTCCAGAACACTACTTTTGAAGAATTTTTTTACTTATCTTGTTCTAGGTATGCTTACACTCATATGTACCTCAAGATAAATTGGTCCTATCAGAGATGTTATTCTTGATAAATGAAGAAACAAATGAGTATTAGATTGGTACGTTATTGATTTGTTTAATTTGTACAATGTACAATGGCATAGCTTAATATTTATTCACTCGACAATAACCTAAATTAGCATCGACAATAACATTTGCTTGACATATCAGGGTTTTTTTTTTGGTGTTTTTGTTATATTGGTGTGTCATACTTTGTTCGAAAAAGGACAAGACACTAATCAGTCTCACAAACGAATAGATTACTCATTTTAAAATCACAACTCAAAGTTTAGTTATGTAAAATAGTTGCTCAAACATGTACTACCAGCTGCACTAGCATATCATACGTTCATGCCATTTTTTTACAATAAAAATAGAAACATATGGTTTGATTGCTGCAGACTAGTATTGTTTTTTTTTCTCATCTAATAGCAGCTGGTCCACTGGACTTACATGTGGATAAATCTGCATGTTGTGGCAAGACTGACAAGGAATTTTTTGGTAAGTGGCAAACTACTGAAACTTTGTCTTTGCCGTTTGTATTCAAGTTGTGGTCCCCCGCAAATACAACTTCTACTTTATACGTTCGTGGACTGTGTTGTGCTGATAAACACACTAGTAATTGAAGATGCAACTCCTTTTTTTTCCCGAATGTATATAAAGTGTTGACTGGGAAGTCAAAAGTGTTTGGTTGAGTGGGGAAGAAAAAGATAAATGGTGAAAGAAATGATGCCATTAAAAAGCTTCAAATCAATTAAACAAACATGATCTTGAATTTGATTCTAATCTCTGATCATTAGCAGCACCATCTAGTGATCGTTGCCTCAGGAGTTGACGAGGTGAGGAAGAAGTTAAACAATTGAGCTACTCCCAAGACGTAAGGGTGACAACACCATGTGGTCCCTGAGTATCAGTGTACGGTAGCAAGGATGAGAAACAAGGTGAGAGGATGAATGATTGAGGAAGAGGGAGAAGCACCCGTGAGCCTGGTGGACCTGCGCCGAATACGTGGTATACTATGCGTGGAAAAAAGGAACCCAACCCAAATACAACTGGCATGCAGCAACACCACCGGCCCCTTCCTACCTGGCTCGGATCTCAAAAAACAGCATCCAATGGATGCATGTTGCATGGACGGAGCCATGCATGGCTATTTTTCCGCGTCCAGGTTAGCACCACACAGGAGGGCAATCGACGAAGAGAAAGGAATGAAAATCAACGACGGGGGCGACTCACTAGAGAGGACGAGCTCCGATGAAGATCGCGGCAGTGAAAAACTTCGAACTGCTCACTCATCCTCCGGTCTTCACGATTTCCGACGGGATCAACACCAAATGCTTCAGTGATGCATGAAGAACACAGGGACGTCACGAGCGCTCCACGCTGATGACCTTCGCTACGCCATCCATGGCAATGCCGGCTGGGTTGTGGCTATGGTTTGGTGCGCCTTGAGGGATGGCGGCGCTCAGAGGGAAAGCAGATGGGGGCGGCGACGTCTAGGGGTTCTTATGCCTGGAGCGAGGCGATACGGACGCATGTTTTTGACGTCCGCACTGGGGAATCAGGTGGCCGGGAACGAGCGTGGGTTAGTGGGAGAAAGCGTCGGTGGGCTGGGCCGCGAGTTGGACCTATGAAAGGAAGAAGGAAAAGTGGGCTGCCGGCTGGAGAGGGAGAGGGAATTGGCCCAAGCAACAAAAATTCAAAGGAATTGGATTGAATTTGAGTTCAGGTGGTTTTGGTTTGAATTTCAAATGTGGATTTTCGAATTGGATAATTTCAGATTGTTACACTATGTCCCCCATCTTGTTCAACATTGTGGCTGATATGTTAGCCGTGCTTATTCAAATAGCAAAGAATGATGGATACACTACGGGAAACGGCTTGTTTGCCGTGTGCTAAAACATTTGCCGTGTGTCTTTTTATCGGACACACGGCAAAGAAGATATGTGCCGTGTGCCAAAAAAAAAAAGATACACGGCACAAAGAGCTTTGCCGTGTGCTACCAGGCAAACACACGGCAAAAGGGAACTTTACCGTGTGCAGTCGTCGAGCACACGGCAAATTCTCTCGCCTACTAAACAAAAACACGCAGCCCCTCACACGCGACCCCCATGCCCCCGGCCTCTCCCGTCCTCTCTCCCCTTCCTCTCCCCAACTCCTCTCCCTCACTCGCCCTCGGCCTCCCCACTCCCTCCCCTCGCCTCCCCTCTTCTCCCCCTCCGCTCGCCCTCACCACCTCGGGTGAGGAGCGGCGGCGGGTGAGGCGCGGCGGAGGCCATCGGGGCATGGAGCGAGATCTGGTGGCGGCGGCGGTGGGATCTAGCGGTGGGATCCGGTGACGGCGGCGGGATCTCGGTGGTGGCCGGCAGCGGCGGGATCCGGTGGCGGCAGCGGTGGGATCCGGTGGCGGCGGCGGTGGGATCCGGTGGCTTCGACGTTCGACCGCGGGCGGCGATGGAGTGGTGGTGGAGCGGATCAACTTCCGGTCGGGTGACCTCTCTCTCTCTCTCTCTCTCTCTCTCTCTCTCTCTCTCTCTCTCGATTGGTGGCGGCAGCGATGGGATCCCGGCGGCGCGGTGCCGGCAGCTTCCGGGGCGGCCCCGATCGGCGCCGCGAGGCGGCACCCCCATGGCACGCGTGGTGGCCGGCGGCGGTGTGGTGGGGCCAGCAACCCCTCTTCGGCCTCATTTTTTTTTTGAATTTGGTTTGCCGTGTGTTTGAAAGAATGCACACGGCAAAATCGTTGTGCCGTCTAAGCTTTTGCCGTGGGTCATGTGCCGTGTGCGACCCACGGCAAACTCTTTGCCGTGGGTATTCCGGGATTTGCCGTGTGCCTTGGACACACGGCAAACAAGTCGTTTCCCGTAGTGATAGATTGATAGGATGATTCCTCACTTAGTGGATCATGTGTCGGTGATGAAGACGACAAGTGCAACACGCTTTTGAGCGGTTACATTTTTTTTAAGGCCAATGGGGCAAATATGTCATTGCAATGCCTTTAGCTGGCAGGATTGGCTACAAAAGTGAAAATTTGGTAGAATTCAGTGAGATTACATTTTTGGAAGTAAAATATGACACATACGACATTGTTAACTTTATGGGAAAATATTACAAGCAGCGATACAGAAAATACTGCATACAATTCATATAGTGAATTCAAATGATAATGATGAATACCGGACGCCAAGGG
>JAUNZO010004311.1:0-11491 GCA_031894775.1 Chloris gayana
GCGACGTGTTTGTTTCGTGAGAATGTATCGTATTCACATCACGGGAGCAATCAAACTCCGTTACTTCTGTTTGGTGGACCACGGTTTGTAATCGGTTACCAGGTAATCGGATACCGGCGTGTACAAACCCGAAACCATCCTTCCCTCACCGGTATCGATCTGATACAACCCCGTTCGCTGCCTTCCTCGACTCGATCCCTGTTCGCTGCCTCCGGCTCCCTCGGGTCCAGCTATGCCGCCGCCTCGTGGTCGCTCCTCCGTCGATCCAGTCGTCCGGTGACCATCCCACGAGTCAAGCAGCGCCGCCGCCTCCCTCAACTCGAGCAGCACCGCCGCCTCCCTCAACTCGAGCAGCGCCTCCGCTTCCCTCAAGTCGAGCAGCGCCGCCGCCGTCGACGGAACGTCGCTGCCTTCACTCCTCCATTCGATCTGCTGCTCCAGTGAGTGATTCGTTGGTAGATCCCCTCTCTCTCATCTGTGTTCATTCTTTCGATTCTTCCCCACATGTTTTCTAACCCTAGACCCGCCATCCATTGGAGCACAGCTCGATCTGCGCGGAAGAGGAGGAGGAGGCAGATCAGTTCGCCGCCCAGTTCCCAGTCAGGTTTTTGCTCATCTCTTCACCTGTTACATGTTTCTATCCTACTGTGCTAATTAGTTTCACCATCATGGATCGCTCTTGTCTGGTCTAACGAACGATTTTCATGTGTATTGAAAGTTTGTCTAATGGCTCTTGTCATGGATCGCACTAGTTAGCAATTTATGTTGTCCACCCTCAATCTTCAATGAAGAATAAATCCAGTCCTGATTTGAAGTTTTTTTGTGGGTAGAAGAAACGAACAGGTTCCCTAGCAAAGACAGGTTCTGTTGTAGCACTAAGCAATGAATAAATTTCTTTGCCCTTTTTAATTTTAGCAAGAAAGTGGCCAATCCTATGAAAATTACTTGAGAAATAGGATGGTAGACCAATATTTAAATGACTGCTTAGCTACATTTATTGACCGTGATTTTTTTTTCACCACCATGCTTTGTGTTGAGAAATAGGATGAGACCATTTTTTCACCATCAAATCAGTACCTGTTATTTATTATAATTGGTCGCTGCTGTGCATTTTTTCTTGGCCGATGGGAATACCCAAGTTTCAACTCCTGCGTCCGTCAACATTCTGTAGACCATTCATATGCTAACTAGTAGTTCATAAAGGGTAAAGCATTATGTAGACCATTCACGTGTATCGACAGATATAGCTCAAACAATGAAGTAGTACATCAGCAGATTATAGGTATTAGAAGAACAGTGATTGCCATCTGTAAACGTTAAAATCAGGGTAGGATAAAGTGTTGTGCATTCCTGGTTTAGTTAGCTGACCATTCATATGCTAGCTAGTTCATATATTGCTTTTGATGGCCCCACTGATATCGCAGCTGTTGATTGTATATTGATTTTAAATTGGCTTTTTGGTTGATTGTTCGCGTGAATACTTTTTGTGTAGAGCATTATGGCTCGCCTTCCCCTAGCTGTGAGAAATCGAAGAAGGAATATGGCTCGTATGAATTTCTTGGCTTGTATCCTTGTCATGTACTACTACGTATGGTTACTCATGGCATTAGCATACAGAAAAAAGTGCTTGAAAATAGAAAGAAGGTTAAGGAATAAAGAGCGTAGAATTGAGAAATTAAATGAACTCATTCGGGACAGCGATGCTGCATGCATTAGTGAGCTTCGGATGGATAGAAGAACGTTCCATATTTTGTGTGAAATGCTTAGGGATGTTGGTGGATTGAAGGCCACACGCAATATGACCCTAGAGGAGATAGTGGCTCAATTTGTGTACACATTATTCCATCATTTGAAGAACCGAACAATTGGGAAATATTTTTACCGAAGCACAGAAACGGTTAGTAGACAGTTCAACTTGTGTCTTCTAGCTGTTCTAAAGTTACAAGATTTCTTGCTTAAGACCCCAGAACCAATACCAGAAAATAGCACGGATGGTACATGGAAATATTTTAAGGTAAATGATTTCTTTAGTCTTTTTTTTCTTCTAACCAGAACTACAATTTAGGTGTGCGGTGTAACATTTCTTTTGTGGCTTGCATATGTAGAACTGTTTGGGTGCTTTGGATGGAACTGCTGTCAAAGTGACAGTGCCAACTAATCTAAAAGGAAGATATAGGTCAAGAAAATTAGACATTGTGACAAATGTTTTAGGTGTTTGCGCACCGGACATGCAATTCATCTATGTGCTACCTAGTTGGGAGGGCTCGGCCCATGATGGCCGTGTCCTTCGAGATGCTATTTCGAGGCCAAATGGGTTGCGTGTCCCTCAAGGTAGAGTTGTCTTAGAAACTAGAAAAAATTCAAATTGTTTATTGGTTCCTTGTGTACTACAAGTATTTATTTTTTTCTTTTCCTTTTTTAAGGTTGCTACTACCTTGCTGATGCTGGTTACACAAATGCTAATGGATTTTTAGCACCTTATCGAGGTCAGCGGTACCACTTGGGTGGATGGACAGCACAAAATCTACCACGTAGTGCTGAGGAATATTTTAACATGCGTCATGCTCGAGCTAGAAATATTATAGAGAGGTGTTTTGCAAGGCTAAAGGGTCGATGGGGGATCTTGAGATCTGCTTCCTTTTTTCCCATAAAGACACAATGTCGCATAATAATGGCATGTGCCCTTTTGCACAACCTAATTTTGCAAAAGATGGCTAGAGATCCTATGGAAGATGAGCAGCAACCGGAAGAAGATTTAGTGCAAATCAACGAGGGAGAAGTTGGTGAACCAGAGTTTATCATGGGTGTTTCAGCATCAAATGAGTGGACTAATTTTCGAGATACTCTTGCTCAGGGGATGTATAATGCTTATAGGGCTGCTCATTTAGGTGTGATTTTTTGTTTTCATACCACTTGTGATGGATGAGTTTGTTCTATTTAATAGTTTTAAATTTCATAATATAATTCTTAAATATGGTACCCTTTGTATGCAGATATGGACTCTTCCAGTAGCTCAACCAGTGTTCGTGGAAGGGGAAAAACAAAAGAAAGTGGCTTCCAGCTGAAGATGATGTATTGATCAAAGCTTTGCATGATGTTTCACTAGATCCAAGGTGGAGGAGTGACGGTAGCTTCAAGAATGGGTACACATCAGTACTTGAAGCTCGTCTAGCAGAAAAGCTACCAGATGCAAAGATATCAGCAAATCCCCATGTAGAGTCAAGGTTAAGGTATTTCAAATCAAAGTTTGCTGCACTGGAAGAATTGTTGAACAAGAGTGGCTTTACATGGGATGCCAACAAGAATATGCTTCAGTGTGAGAAGCAAGAATATGATGACCACTGTAAGGTATGTGTCTAAATGACAAGGCTTGTTTTTGTATCCCTGGTCCATGTTGCTTGTTGTGTACTGATTTGTATCAATTCGCGTTGACAGAACCATCCTGATGCTAAAGGCTTGTATGGAGTTCCCTTTCCATACTATGATGTACTTTCTGCAATTTATGCCAAGGATAGAGCTACTGGAGAAGGAGCAGAAGATATCACTGATGCTATCATCAATATAGAGCAAGAGTTAGCTGCTGGAAATCGCTATGGTGAAGACATCACTGATGCTACCACTGATGATCCACCTAGACGATCTGTTGATTCCACATCATCTAGCTCCAAGAAGCGCAAGAAAGAGTGGAAAGGGAAAGATGTTGTATCAAGTGACCCGCTTCTGGACATGTTCAATGAAGTGGCTGGTGAACTGAAGGTTGTGACAAAGTCAGTTGGGCATATGGCACGAGCTATGGAGCTTGATGCAGCTAATCAGGAGAAGGCAATGAATGATGATCCCTAGCAAAAGATGAGAGAGAAGGCTGTGAATGAGGTTCGTAGACTTGAGTTTACTGGTGCTGAAGTTATTCGGGCAGCTCTTGTGTTTGCAAAGATGCCAGATCAAATGGGCATGCTGTTTGCACTTCCAGAACCACTAAGGAGAGAATATATTGTGAACATACTACAAGGTAATTAAAAGTAGCGTTTATTTGTTCATTATCTTTGGCATATGAACTAGTCAGTATGGAACTTTTCATTCTTTAAGTATTTTGCTTGTTGCAGATGAAGCGCAGAGGCAAGGTGGTAGATGAAGATAGGACATCATGTCAATCTCAGGTTCGTACTACTAGTCTCAGGTTCACTTCTGCTCACTGGAGCACTTATTATGCTCCCCCTTTATAATGACCGGTAACATCCTCTCTAGTGCTTCCCTTTCTTGATCCCACATGTGGAGGATCAACCTGCTCTAGTATAAGTAAACGATGGTTAGTGCAAATGCTCCTAGGACTTTCTGTTCTTGCCAAAGAATAACTCTGGCATATGTTTAAATTGTTGGCAAGGACTAGTTTCTATTAGCCTATCTTTGACTTTAATTTGCCATCCACAGACCCATGAACTGTGGTGCATTCTGGTCAAGATGTTTTTTTTCTTGTTCACTCATTAGTTCTCCAATCCTGTCGTATACAAGAATTTATAGGGGATGAAGTTCAGTTGTTTGGTTTTGTTTGCAGGAGAATCACATAGTTGATGGCAGCGAGATGTGTTCTACATAAGGAGGCGAGATGAGTCCGTGCTGGTTGCTAAGAGTGTGATGTTGACTGTTAGGAGTGTGGTGTGGTCGTTAGTTTTCTAAGGAAGGTCATGTTATCCTGCAGACTGATGGTTGTTCTCAGGTGGTGCTTGCAATGGTTCTTCCTGCCTTTTCATTACTCTCTTTGCACCTCAATTGTAATGAAGCTCATGAAGTGCCTGTTATTACTCTTCGTTGCGGGTCTAATAATGATATTCTTGTAAGAAAGAGTGATGCTGTCAGTTTGTTTCTTTTTTGTTGAATTGAGCTCTGGAAGATGGTTAGATGGCCACAACTAATTATGTATTTGTACCAGTGCTATTGTTACTTGCACATCTATTTTTCCTACTGAATATTCAGCATTTATATTTAATTTAACCTGGTAGAAATATTATCTGATTATGATGGAAAAAATTATTCTTGCATATGATGGAAAAAAATTATTCTTGCATGAGCTCACGTGTAGCCTCTCCAAACTAGCTAGTGAATGATGTTGAATACGTTACTTTTGCTCCAACCAAACACTGTATTGGTAATGGAACTCATTACGGAAGCAAACCAAGCAAAGGCCGTAATGGCATACAATGATTGTGAATACACCCTCATCTCATTACGATTCCCATTGCGTTACCAACACCAAACCAAACACTTCCTTGGTTCCTTTAATCAAGTCTAGATGCAGATCAACTCCAACAGTTATTATTTTGAAACAGATATTTTCACTTTCTTACAGTAGAAACAGAGATCCTAAATGACCATTTAAGGGAAAGTAACAAATATTGGTTATCAAACTGCTCAGGCACGCACTCCTACATAACCCAAATCCAACAACAACATTTTTTTTCATCCTGTGCCTTTTCTCTCTCGTCTTAACGCCACCCATGTACCGCCATGGCCATCCTGTTCAACATCTCCACTATCAGAAATTGACCATGGACCTGGCAGCTATAGAAGAATGCAGTTACTCCATCACTTGTACGGCAGACCTTAGCATTGAAGATAATAACTTGTTATAGCCCAAATAATCTATTCACAAGTAATAATTCAAAACATATTTTTTTTTCTTGTCTAGTTACTTGGAGGGAAGCATATTGCAATAAAACACAAAAAAGAAATACAAGATAACTGATATGTTAATCTATAATACAAGAAAAACACAATATATTAGCTATATGCATCCATTTCTCGCTCTCATAATGTCCTTAGTATGGATATTTCCCTCATTATAAATAATTTTCTAGGATATACTATCATCTATGAACTATGATGGTCTAACCATTCATCATCAGTCTCCTACAAAATGATAATTCGCTAGAGAATAATTCCATAAATACCAATGAGTATGCATCTGATCTGATAATCAGCGTTCAGGGGACAAAATCAACTCATCGGGAGTAAAATATCTTCGTGACATAAGGATTGAGTTATCTACGAGCAGCTTCCAATAAAAAAATGATGTGCCTGACAATATGGTAATCAATCAATAGTGTATCTCCTTTTTCTTTTTTTTGGGGGGCGGGGGGCTATATAACTTTGATGTAGTATAAAAATATTATTCATACATTATAGATTATTCTTCATCTTTCACAGGTATGCTGACTGAGCATCTCCAATAGTTACGTAAAAAATTACTCCCAATAAACTTGGTTTGGGAGTTTCTAAAAAACTGTGGAAAGTAAAAATAATGGATTTCCTCCAATGGCTCCTAATATATTATTTCTTAATTATACTAAATATGTTGATATCAACTTGTTTTGTGGACCCTAGCAGCACTTTACAGAAACATTTCAGGATTGGGAGTTGCTAAGCACGTGACAGATTTAGCAACTTGAATGGGTCATTTTGACGAGTTTGGAAATTCGGGGAGTAGATGCTTTTTTAGATTACACAATACAACTCAGACAATCATAACGCACAGGGACCCATCCCTGTGAATACATGTATGCAAACTCTACTCCTACTAGTATCTTTTTAATGACTGAGCTGGCAAATTCTTGAGATTGACGAAGTCAGCACTAGCACCTCGTTATCGACGAGAGTGTGACCACCACTGAAAGCATAGCGCCATTAAATCCTAGAAAATATGGTCCCATAGGGAGTTGAAGCTGGCATTGAGGTGATACTAAGGATCTGTTTGGCATGGCTCTGCTCCACCTCGGAGCAGCTCTGCTCCAAAACTCCAAGGTGGAGCTGCTCTGCTATGGAGCTGGAACAGTTTTTCAAGGTGTTTGGCTACAAGGGTGTGTCCAGCTCTAGAAAGGTTGGTTTGGAGGTTGAAAAGTCATTGTTGTCCATAGATAATATGAGTTTATTGTCGAGAATAATTTAAATATTCTTTGCGTATAATATTCAAAGTAATTGTTTTTTTCACTTGCACATTCTCAATAACATTAATAACTCAATGATATCAAGTATGTTTTCCAATACCAATATTACATAAATATTTCACCTATTCTAGGAAAGAGATGGTGATGTGGCTATAGTATCACGAAAAGTGTCCACAGTGTGAAAACTTGCTTCGGATGTTGATTCATCAAACACACTTGGTGGCACAACATACTTGTTATTCACCCAACCCATTCCACTCAGAATTGATGTCCTAGGTTTTGCCTTTGACAAGTACCACCAATATTAGAAGGATTGGCCATATGAGGAGACCAATGATCCTCACCAATATTAATGATATCACCAAAGCACTTTTCAAGTTCATCAACATTTTGAAGGCCCAATTTTCTTGAATTTTCCACAACCTGGAATATCCTACATATGTACAACATGTAACAAAATCAAAAATTGAATTATGCACTATATTGAAAAAATGGAAGTAAAGATCAAATAAAATTCACTTACAATTCTAGCCTTCTTCCACCACTCTTCATCCATAACGATTGTGCTCTTTATTGGACACCAACCTGTTCCTGTCTGCCTCAACAATAATTTCTTTCATGCCCTAAAGTCATCCTTTAGCTTCTCCCATTTATTTTTGATTTGTTGCTTAGTAGCAGCAATACCTATCCTATCTTTTAATATTTTCTCAACCTCAGCGAATCCTACGGAGTTCAAGTGAGTGTTTGGACGGTTTCCCCTTGTCACTTGTAAAGCAAACAATTGACAAACAACGCGAGTAGTTTCAACATTCCAATCAATTTCCGGCATCTAATGTACATACGATTTTTCTTAGACATGCAAATACACAAACATTACTAGCATCCACATTTGCCAAAGTCATGCAAAAGATTACTAGCATACATTTGAACTAATAGTACTCAGATTACTAATGGAAAATGAAAAAAAATGCATTACTACCTTGGATCCGGCGGCGGGGTCTAGATCTGGCGGCTCCGGAACCGGGGGTCGGGGTGGGGAGGCGGCGGAGGAGGACGGCGCGGGCAGCGCAGCTCGGGCGCGGTTGTCGGGGGACGGCGCGGACAGAGGGCAGCGCTGCACGGGCCTCGAGCATCGGGGTGGGGAGGCGGCGCAGGAGGATGGCACAACTCGGGGGTGGGGAGGCGGCGCACCTCGAGCGCGGTCGTCGGGGTGGGGAGGGGAGGCGGCGCAGCTCGGGGCACGGTCGTCGGGGTGGGGAGGCAGAGCAGGAGGACGACGCAGCTCGAGGGTGGGGAGGCGGCGCACCTCGGGCGCGGTCGTTGGAGTGGGCATGGGAGGTGGCGCAGCTCGGGGCGCGGTCGCCGGGGTGGGGAGGCGGCGCACCTCGGGCGCCGGCGTCGGGGTGGGGAGGCGACACACCTCGGGCGCAGGAGACGGGGTGCGGAGGCGGCGCAGGAGATGGGGTGCGAATGCGTATGAGATTCGGTGACGAGGAAGGGAAAAGAAAAAAAAACGTGTCGATTGGATGTGTAACCAGTGGCAAAGGTGGGTAATTTCACCCCAATTCCATGAGGACATACAACTCCACATCCCTTGGAGCGGGAGCTGGAAAAGAGGTACTCCACCAAAATGAATTACAGCTCCACAAACTCTACGTGGAGTTGCTGCTCCTTGGAGTTTTTGGAGTTCGGGTGTTTGGCTGGCTCCCGGCAACTCTTCCTTGGAGTTTTGGAGTGGAGCCATGACAAACAGGTCCTAAGACTTTGTAACCACTAGGCTACATGCCCCAGCGCATTCAGGGAGTAGATATTGAGAACTGTTGGAGAAATAGTTTTATGATATGTATTTCCTAAATGTACCTTTAGAAAGTGTGAATTGGAAATTTTATAGGAGTCTTCCCTGGAGGGTGGGGTGGTACATGAGGCGGTATAGTCTGCTGTTGACGCGGATGAGGAGATTTGTCATAGGGCACCTGCCAGTCCATCAGTCATTCAAGTGGTTCATCATGTCGACCAAAGCGTAATAATATACAACTCTCCTAAATTACTTGTCATACTAGCTTTTTATCAGGTTCCAAGATGACAAGTAAACCTGGATGATAGATGGAGTATTATGTAAGCTTTTTACGCAGCAGTAATAATGTACTAGGATTTGTATTACTATTTATTTTTGTAGGTTTATGTAAGTATGTAGGTCGAGGGGAAAAATGCGTTAATGTCTAGACTGTAGAAAAATATTGTTTTTTAAGACAATGCGATGTCGATGTACGGATGCTCAACCTCGATTGGAAGTTTGAAATTTGCAAACGCCATGATCTAAAGAAGTAATTAATAGAAAATGCATGAAAAAAAAACAAAATGCATAATACATGGAACCAAAATATATTTGCCTGAACGCACCGCACCTTCAACCCATTGAGCAGAAATCATCATGAATTTATTATAAAAAAGAAGCATGTACTCCATTATACATGTTCTTCTCTTTCAGTTTATATTTTCTCAAGCATGATGGATAAATTGAAACAAATGGACAAGTACCATGATCATCTGTATTCCTTAAGAATAACTCACAACAAAGAAATCTTATATATACTAATTGGAGGCTCCTTTTGAGGCCTCCACATTAATCGAAAGAAAATGTGAGAAATTACCACAAAAAAGCGAAACATCCGACCTTTGAATTGGGTGATCAACAAATAATATCCATTGGATCTAACATCATCTAAATTACCCACCTATGCCATGACGAATTGTTAAGCAATTCCATAAATAATGGCACTGGAAATTAGGCAACATATGTTGTTACCGAACAGAAACTTCACGCAAGGCCTAGATTAGGAAACGTGAAGATAAACCTGAATCTCCCCGTACGTGAATATATTGCTTCTCACCACCGTGTCTATTTTTTAGCATTCCATCTCCAATCTATTCTTTCCTCTCCTCTTCCTTCCTACATACATCTGTTATCTCCATGGGAGGCATGTAAGCGGGAGGGACGCTAGCTAGGCCTGGTCTCACGACAGGGCAGGGAGATATATAAATGATTTTAGAGATGCAAGACACGTGCCGGTTCTGTGACCCAGGCACTTCACGAGCTCCATGCAAAGGGAATCGGTGCTCATGACGTTAGAACCCATGCCCTTGGCTCTACCACAGACGAATTACTGCTGTGTGATGCCCTTCTGCCCCCAGTCGTATGCTGCCGGATCCTAATAATATTTTGCTGTTCATGAGCAGATCAAGTCACGAGGCAAGCCGTACGAAGAAAAGGCCTGGAGACGATCGGGGAAACAATGCAGAGAAAGAAGACCGTCAGATCTCATACTCTTATCGGGTACCATGTCTTCTGTTGCATTAGGAATTTTTGAGTGCCTACAAGTACACTTGAATACTTCTGATTCCTTTCTTACTTTGTCATCGATGCATTCATGCAGCTGATGCAAATTTGACAATTTAATATTTCTGATTTCTTTTGTAAATATATACTAATTGGAGGCTCCTTTTGAGGCCTCCACATTAATCGAAAGAAAATGTGAGAAATTACCACAAAAAAGCGAAACATCCGACCTTTGAATTGGGTGATCAACAAATAATATCCATTGGATCTAACATCATCTAAATTACCCACCTATGCCATGACGAATTGTTAAGCAATTCCATAAATAATGGCACTGGAAATTAGGCAACATATGTTGTTACCGAACAGAAACTTCACGCAAGGCCTAGATTAGGAAACGTGAAGATAAACCTGAATCTCCCCGTACGTGAATATATTGCTTCTCACCACCGTGTCTATTTTTTAGCATTCCATCTCCAATCTATTCTTTCCTCTCCTCTTCCTTCCTACATACATCTGTTATCTCCATGGGAGGCATGTAAGCGGGAGGGACGCTAGCTAGGCCTGGTCTCACGGCAGGGCAGGGAGATATATAAACGATTTTAGAGATGCAAGACACGTGCCGGTTCTGTGACCCAGGCACTTCACGAGCTCCATGCAAAGGGAATCGGTGCTCATGACGTTAGAACCCATGCCCTTGGCTCTACCACAGACGAATTACTGCTGTGTGATGCCCTTCTGCCCCCAGTCGTATGCTGCCGGATCCTAATAATATTTTGCTGTTCACGAGCAGATCAAGTCACGAGGCAAGCCGTACGAAGAAAAGGCCTGGAGACGATCGGGGAAACAATGCAGAGAAAGAAGACCGTCAGATCTCATACTCTTATCGGGTACCATGTCTTCTGTTGCATTAGGAATTTTTGAGTGCCTACAAGTACACTTGAATACTTCTGATTCCTTTCTTACTTTGTCATCGATGCATTCATGCAGCTGATGCAAATTTGACAATTTAATATTTCTGATTTCTTTTGTAATTGTAATCTATTCATGCATGCAGCTGATGCAAACTTGAGAATCTTGAGTATATGTGTATGAACTAACACAAACCAATATTTTGTTATTTTGCCACACAGCAACTTTGATCAAGCGGCCTGCTATAATCAACTGCATTATTTATCTTTCAAAGGCAAATAAGAAGCTTCACTTATCATCCTCT
>JAUNZO010004315.1:0-21280 GCA_031894775.1 Chloris gayana
AAGAGAAGTGCTCCGGTGGTCCCCTTTTGAAAAATTGCACAAATCTTAAAGCACTAAGACTAATTAATTTTCGGATTAATAAAAGGCCCAAACCCTACCCTACCCAGCCCAGTTGCCCAGATAATGCCCGGTGCGGGGAAAACGGATCGAACCAATTTTGTGTTAGTCAACCAGAGAGCTCATTCGCCTCATTGGCGGCGCATTTCTTCGTCGGCAAATGAGGCGGCGGCAGCGCCCAGGGCAGGAGCGCATCAACTTAACACGTCGTAGTCTATTTTCTCCTGAACTGATACGAGGGGGATTCAGATGTCCTGTGGTTCGCACCGCAGCGGCACTCGAAGGTTGTAGGTGGCAGCGCGAGAGGGAACTGGTCGTCGGCACAGAGGGGATGGGTGCTCTGATATTCTTCCGCTTCCTAGCAGCGCCAGTCGAAAGCTGGAGGAAGGTTACAGGCGACGCGTGAGGGGTCGTTGGCTCAGCGCACGGCAAAAGGCTCCACTCCATCTCCGTCGATGCCTCCTTCAATACCGATGAGCACCTCGCAATCTTTTCTCGTGTTCCCGTTTCGTCGTAGCGTTCCATGTCTTTGTTCTGAAACTCAGATCAATTCTGTGCACAGACCATTCAGAACGCTGTCCTTGCCATCGAAAGTGTGTTCATGTGTGACAGGTGAAGAAACAAGAAACAGATAGGCGTGCCTTTGTTTTGGAAACAGGTAGTCGCTGCACCTTCTTCCAACCGGCATTGAGGCGAGGAAGGGAGTCCTTGTAAACTTGCATCTCTCACCTGAATAACTATGGTAACTGCCACCTATCTTCAGTACAGATAACCGGCAAGCAGAAAATGACAGCAAATTAAACGCCCAACATTTTGCCGCTTCAGAATAACCACCTGTTGCGACACAACAAACTATGAGCATGTTCCTTACAAATACTATTACAAATTTCTGAGCAAAAGGCTGCAAACAAGAAAGCCAAATCTTCCAATCCGTACAGCGATGAACATAATGCTCATATCAAAGGGAAAGAAGTGGCAAGAACAAACAACACAATGAAATTAAGCTTCAGTTTGAACTGAATGGACGACAACAAGTAATACACACTACCACAAGTGTAGGTGATGGAGGCAGGGCAGGGCGACCGAAAGGCAAAGGAGCTTGAGGACGACCACCGATGTGCGCAGGCGGCAGAGGCAGGGCAGGGCGACCGGAAGCGGAGGAGCACCGGTGTGTGCAAGCAACGAAGGCAGGTCGTTGCAAGCCTTGCGCCAACGACACATTCCCTCTCGCATCTCTGCCTCTCGCCTTCGACTGCCGCTGCCGGAGCAAAAGACAGATGAGGACACATGGCTCTTGATCCTCGAATCAACGCGGCACAGAACTGGGAATAGAGGAATAATGTGCGTGTCAACAAACTTCCGCCTTCGAGCGCCACCGCGACTGATTGAGCAATGCCTTGCACCCTTGCCTCGCCGCCGGATGGAACGGAGGAGTTGACTCTCCACGGAAAAGGACTTCGCGAAAGAGAAGACGCGAAGCGGTTCGATCCACGTTACTCGCCTCGGGCCGTAGCTTCGAAACTGGGCTTGAGTATACGTAGGGTAGGGTCGGGCCCTATTATTAATCTGAAAATCACTTAATCTTAACGCTTTAAGATTCGTGCAACTTTTGAGAAGGGGACCACCGGAGCAATTCTCTCAAACTAATTACCAAAAGATGTACAAGCCCAGAATGGAATACTTCTAAGTTCATACTATACCAACCTATGCAACAAATAAATTAATTAAAAAAATTACACAGCAAATAATTTCACCGCCATCAGAGCAGACCAATGACGCTTATTTTGTCACAACTGTGTATATACCACCCCACTATTCCACACTAGTATAAAAAAAAGCAGCCTTAAGCTAAGAGAAGAACCATAAAGAAAAACCAAGATACTGAGCGCAGCCGGAAGGATGGCTACAATATCTTTCTCAACTCTTTTACTTTTTTCTTTCTGATTGTGTGGGTGTGCTGAACTTTTTTTAATGTATATTAACCAGTAGGGACCTTCCCCTCCTGTTGCAGTCAACAAAAAAAAAAACTGGTATATGTATAAAAACAGTAATTTGAGAATTTTTCATCTACCACGTGACCTATTTGTGTATTACATCGCCAAGCATTAATAACCTTACAGACAGTGATATCGAAGCTATAAAGTCACACAGCACGCTAGAATGGCGTAATAAAATGAGAAGAAGTCTCACTTTGTCAGGAGCATTTGCATTTGCACCAGCTTGCACCAAGCACTTGATAGCCTCAGTTAAGCCTTTCTCCGCAGCTCTTGCCAAAGGATTCAAGAATCTTGAGACACTCACATCAGCACCAGCCTACAAAATGTAATTAAAGAAAACAAAACAATCATATCCTTTCTACCTACAAAATGATGATTGATGCAGGAAAAATTAAATCCGTATCAGTTTGAAACATCCTATTGCAATCGAAATCGCAGAACATTCTACCTGAACTAAAAGCTTCACACAAGGTACAGAAGAAGCTCTTAATGCCATGTCCAAAGGTGTAAACTGAGTAAAATGCTTGTTCGGCTCAAATAACCAAAGAACATCAACATTAATGCAAACATGATGAAGAATCCTAGAAAACAGATAATTTGGAAAGGAACAGGACAAATAAATGAATTTGTTAGAGTGTAGGTTGCAATTTTCTCCAGTGCTCCCATTTGTGGACACCAATGGAGATAGTAGCAAAGCACACAACTATCGGGGAAAGATAGAGAAGAATGAATTTTGGAAAATTACATCTGCATAGTGCTCCAACAACATCTTCAGAATACCAGCATATCCTCTATGAGAAACTATTTGCACCGGGGTCAAGAAAGATGATTCCACATCAACACGAGCTTCTCTAGAAAGTAGAAATTTTACTATTTCAGACTGCCCTGAATAAATATATGGGAAAGGGATGGTCATAGCAATGCATAATAGCTAAACAATTTCTGTGAAACTAAAAATCAATAGCTAGGGCAAAGCAGTTCTGTTAGGTCACAGGACCCTGAGGAAATACATGGGAAGCCAATGGTTATCACACTTGCTTAACAAGTAACCAAGGGTGAAAGGCATTTCTTTTGGTAAGATATCCTGACTGAGGATATGCAAAATGTCTGAAGGCAACAAACAACAAGATGTAGAGGATAGGTTGGAATATGACATAACTGAGGGAAGAAATTTTGAATTGCTGTGACAACTATGTTCAACAGTTTCTGAGAACTAATAAGCACATGTTAATTGACATCAAAATCTCATGAAGCCGGGGCTGTGTAATAAATTATGGCAGCAGAAGGTATAGAACAAAGACCATAAAAAATTACTAGCCGTTCGGCATTGGGCTTGCTTAAGCAAATCAACCATTACAATATCATATCCATATCCAGATTCAACTAAAGTCTTTGAAGTATATAAATAAAGTCCATTGATGGAAGGTAGTTACAGAACAAAAGAAGGAAACAAGGCGATGTTAAAGACCACAGACATGAAATTATTTTTATGAGAATTATGTCGTAACACTTAAAGGCCAGATGTTCCTCACAGTGGAGGACCAGAGGATGAAGGGGGAGGAATCGGCTGGCAGATAAGCAATAAGCACAGCTATGGATCCTAAATGGCAAAACTTTTGTTTGTAACTTACCTTTCTCGACTGCTGAATGGAGAAGAGTAACTTCCTTACGCATGTGATGCAGATCAGCACCATGATCAAGAAGAAACCTTAAGGCAGGAAGCCTCCCATTGCAGACAGCATGCTCCGCGGGTGTGTATCCTAGCAACACGAGCACATGGCCAGTGCAATTTTAGTTGGATGAGATCAGAAACTGGATCGCACGTGAAAATATATAGAAGCATAGGAAATTCTGTAGGTCACCTCGTGGCATAGTGTCAGGCTTGTTGACGTCCACGTTGAGGTCCTCGACCAGATACCGTAGGACAGGGAGGCAGCCCGAGCCACAAGCAGCATGGATGGGATATATGCCAACAAAGTTGGTGTCGGTCAGGAACACCTGAATCCCTTTCCCCTCCTTGTCCATGCTTTTTGCCATCTCTTCAGCAGACAGAATAGCAAGCAAACCAACAGGACAGGAGAGCAACTTAGCAGAGATTGATCATAAAAAAGACCATATAAAGCACCAAATCCTAACATTTTGTATAGAAAAAGATCAGTGCAAAAATCCCTGGTCCTAATTTTCCTTTTGAACGGAACCAAAATGCAAGTTCAGCATCTAATCTTAAGGCCATTAAGCAGCCATATGGCAGTGGTACAAGTAGTTAAATTTATCCGCATAAATCCCTCATAAATTTTAGAATTTAATCCCAGGTACCATGTTTCAATGTCGTCATTCATGTAGGTAAATACAAATCTACCTTGGAGGGCTACCAAGCCAGAAATCAGTCTTAAGAAATCCTAACATCGAGGCAGATGGAATCCCACCTTACTCTCCAATTCCCAACGACCTTGCGCAGTGGTGGAGGAACGGAACGCATGCAGAAGGACGGAGGCAGTGTAAGACAGGAAGGGGGGGGGGGAGGGGGGTGAAGAGGTAGGGGTTAGCCTTGAGGCGGCGGACGTCGCCGTCGTAGACAGCGGTGATGAGCCTGGCCGTCTCAGGCCACCGGTCAAGATCTGCGCAAGCAGGCAGATGCGGGCGGAATTGAAGATTCATCATGGGGTTTAGGGGAGGTGCATTTGGAAATTAGTGCAAGTTCGGACCTTTGCCGAGGAGGAGCTCGAA
Source organism: Chloris gayana (assembly GCA_031894775.1). Taxonomy (NCBI): domain Eukaryota; kingdom Viridiplantae; phylum Streptophyta; class Magnoliopsida; order Poales; family Poaceae; genus Chloris; species Chloris gayana. The sequence continues at coordinate 4,782 of JAUNZO010004315.1, forward strand.
GATATCGGGCAGCTGCATGTCCCGGCGGCGCCGCATGGTTGGTACCTCCTCTCTCCGCCTCCGCGCCGCCTCGAATCGGTCGGAGAAGAAGCCGAGGAGTGGGGTTTGGCTTGCTTTGGGGGAAAGAAGGCGGGAGGCGCAGGCGAAGGGCGCAATGCGAGCTCCACACGTGCTCCTCTCTACCTTTGCTTGCTTGCTCTCACAGCTTTGACGTTACAGGGCCGACCCCTTCCCAGCCCAAAGCCCAACCTGGTCGGCCCAACTATCAGATGCAACTCATCAGTCATCACTGATTTTCTCTTGATTCTCAAACAAAAAAAATCACTGATTTTCTCTTTCTTCTTGATATCAAACGTTCCACGCACGTTTTTTTATAATGGTTCCACGCACGGACCCAGCTAACAGCAGATGGTCCCCTCAAAAAAAAAAAACTAACAGCACATGGATGATGAATCAACGCGTCTCATCCCTTTCAAACATCCAACAAGACAATGTCATCATCCATCCTCTAATTGATTTTGGGGAATTTTTTAATTATGCATGTCATCCTCTAATTTCTTCATCTCGCTTGACCTGATTTCTCACGTGTTAATATCCTTCTTGGACCTCATATATCGTTCTCTGGTGGTCTAGCATCCGCTGCACATTGCGCGACACCTGACGGTATCGTCATTGCCATGGCGTACGTTACACCTGTTCCTCCTTGCGTTCCATCACCACCGGCCGGTTTTTTCGAGCCAAGACTTTGACAACTTTTGCACTGCTCAAACCCGTCACCACCGATTATTGTTTTGTCCTTGTCATCATCCTGTTCCATACGCATGAAAGGATCCTTCCTCTTGGATACAGTAGACAATATTGCTTCTTCTTCGCCTACGAAGTAGTATCTCTGTATCATTGAAAGTGTTGTTTTTTATTTTTAGAAAAATCAATTTTGACCATTTACTTTATTAAATTTTTGTGTAAATATTATTTGTTAGTTTATAATTTATATAATCATTAGAGATACGTTAATAATAATATTTTTCTATAGTATTCATAAATAAAATTTGGGTACAATGAATGATCAAAGCTGATTTGTAAAAAATAAAAATGACAGTTTCTATGGAACAAAGGTAGTAAATCTTTTCATGAAACACATTTCCTTTCTAGCACGAAACAAAGCATATCCTAACACAGCATTGCCTAAGAAAAACACATGGTTGTGGGCTTTTTATTCCTGAGTTAAAGAGTCACCACTTTAACATGAACCGATTGATGTACCACTTTAACATGAACCCAGGTCAAGAGGGAGGGTACACAAGATGCATTACAACCAAAGAGTACTTAGACTCAAACAGTCAACACCCGGCATATAAGAGAGATAAAACAACAAAAGATACAATTTTGAATAAGCACAAACTCTAAATTTAGTGGAGACTTTTGTGATCACAGTTTCTAACAACCTACAGCCATCCTTGATCATCCTCATGTCCTCCTCTTGCTTATGTAGCAAGGACCAAGTGCGGGTCCAACATGTAAAGTGAAATTCCATTTCGTGCTCACTTTTTTTTCTTTTGTCGATCTACATCAACTGCCTAATATTCCAAAGAGGAAAGCGCTTCTCTATTTTCAGGTCTCCTTCCTTTTCAGTCCATCAATGCAATGAATCGAAAAGAGACAGGTTGGTAGAGCAGCACCATCTTTCGTCTCATGGAAAGGAACGACGCTAGCTAAGCTACCTGGGGCTGATATTATATGGAGTTGCAGAGAATGAAGCAAGCCCAGCAGATTAGATGTGTTCTAAAGAGACAGAGAGATTAAAGGCATCAGCGAACATTTCCTAATTTTTTGACAAGGAAAAATGAAAGTCGGGTGATTCCTTTGGTGCCAAATTCTAGAACGGCGGCGTTGGACGAACCGATGACTTGACCACCTGGTCCATCAACAGCTCCTGTAAATTCAACAGCTACCGACTTGGCAGTTGGCACGCACGTAGTACTACACAAACGACTTGACATTGGACTAGTGGAGAGAGCTTGCCCAGATGATGAGCACTTGTTCAGTCAGCATATCATCAACAACCTTTAGTACAGTATTCTAGATCAAGATTCATAGTACTACTGGTCAGCGCATGCATGTTTTGACGATTCTAATCTTTAGTCAGGTGTGGCATCTAGAACCGTGGGTTGTTGTTTTTTTTCGTACAGTAGCAACTGACTCATTCAGACAGGACACAGCAACTGACGCGGCTGTGATAAATAAATCTGCTGGTTCGGCTTGATTACGCGACGACACTCGCCTCGCACCGCAGAGGATGAGTACTCTAATTAATTTAGTGGCGTTGGAGCAGGTTGTTAGAAACTGCGGACCAGGAGATTATCAAATGCCGCGCCGACCACATCCTCTTGCCTGCAACGGAATTCTTAAACAATCGCAGGGATCAGTCTTTGGAAGTTGTAATTTTCTGTCTTTGGAGATTCAACAGCGGTCTTTTGGGGACACCGGACTATTATATTACTGCCTTTTTCCGTTATGCATTACACTTTTCTTTCCTGAGGAGAAAATAGGTGAGTTGCCATGTTCCTGGTTGATTTATTACACAATTACACGGATAAGATCTCTTTTGGAATGTAGGAATAGAGTTGACTATCAATTGCAATCTTACTGTACTTGAAAACTCTAGACCCATAGAGGCTTCGGACATAGCGTATGGAAAACACAAGAATTTAAGGAGAGAGAGGAGACTTAAAGGAATTTCACATGAGGTTAAACCATATGTTAGCAATCCTTTGAAATTTACAAGGACAGAAGCTATCTTATAGGAATTTTATATGAATTTTGAAGTCCCAACCTTGTATTCAAAAGGTTCCGTAGAAATTTTTCATGTATGTAAGATTTGAGTCCTATGAAATTTCTTCATTTTTCTTTGAAAGGAAGAAAAGCAAAGTGTAGTGGGTGTCCAAGAAGAGTGAGTGTTTCATTTGGAGAGACAAAAGTTTGATCACCGGGACACAAATTTCTCGTGACTCTAATGAGACACACACGGATCCTCAGTCCGAATGCCGAAATGCATGACCAAATGACAAATGTTTCAGCTATGCCGACAAAGCATGCGAACCGTGCTTCATTTAATTACTACTCGTAGTAGCCAAAAGGAAAAAAGAAAACAAAGATGCCTGCTAAACATAGGGGAAATTCAGGGTCTCCCTCATCATCATAGAACCTCAACAAGAAACAAATAAAAATCCCGCGAAGAAATAAATATTATTTTCTTCAGACAGAATGAATGAAAAGAAAAAGAAAAACATAATAATCGGAGACGGGCAGAGGAGAGAGAAGGAAGCTTGACCGACAGAGAGACGGAGGAGGAGAGAGAGAGAGAGAGAGGTAGCTAGCTCAAGAAAGAAACGGACAGGTCTCTAATGGTGGCGTGGCAGCTATATATGTCGATCGGTCTCGTCCCCAAATCCCTTTCCATCCTGCCCACCTCAGAATAGGAGAGCAACCACCGGTGGGTCTGTAATGGCGAGCGGCGTCTGGTACTGGCTGGCGGAGCACCCGTCCATCGTCGGATTCCGGTGGAACCCGACGGACCTGTGGTTCTCGACGTGGGCCTTCCTCCTCGGCTTCCTCGCCTGCTACGTGTCCCTCTGCCTGGCGCTGGACGCCGTCCTCACCCTCCTCCGCCGGCGCCGGCCGCTCCCGCTGGGCCCCGTCCCGCCGGCGCACGCGCTGGCCATGGCCGGCGTGTCGGCGGCCATCTTCGCGGGCGCGCTGCTGTCGGCGGTGGCGGAGATCCGGGACACGCGGTGGTCGTGGCGCGGGCGCAGCCGCACGACGCCGTTCCGGTGGCTGCTCTGCTTCCCGCCGGGGACGCGCTCCTCCGGCCGCGTCTTCTTCTGGTCCTACGCGTACTACCTCTCGCGCTACCTGCACGCGGCGCGGGGCGTCGTGGCCGTGGCGCAGCGCCGGCGGGGCGCGACGGCGCGGGTGTTCGCGCACGCCGCCTCCGTCGCCATGGCCTTCCTCTGGCTGGAGTTCTCGCAGTCGTTCCAGGTGCTCGCCATCCTGGCGTCCACGCTGGCGCACGCCGTCGCCTTCGGCTTCCGGTTCTGGGTCGGCGCCGGGCTCCCCGCCGCGCGCGCGGCGAGGGCGCGCCCGTCGCGCTGGCGTGCCAGCTGGCGCTGCTCGGATGCAACCTCGCGTGCCACGTCGGCGTCGTCTGGATGCACTTCGGCGCCGGCGCCGGCGGGTGCAGCGGCATCGGAGCGTGGGTGTTCAACACGATGCTCAACGCGGCGCTGCTCTGGGTCTTCCTGCATTGCTACGGCAAGAGAGGCGTCTGCGACGACGACGGCAAGAAGGACCTCTGATCCTCCTTGCTCCTTGCTCTTGCTTGCCAGGAAGGCAGGAACTGATGATGATGAATTGATGACCACCACCACCAAACCAACTCCACTCGTGTAATATTTCTGTACATATAGGAACGGCGACCACATAAAAACAACAAGGGATCCATTACCACCTCTTTGCAACAGCAACAGAGTGAATCCCTACTGTTCTTGTGTTCATCATGGGGATTATTACTACTCCTGAGAAAAAAAGAACAGATTTTTGCCAACCAAACTGCTGCTCTCTCATGATCTCGGTCGGTACTTTTGCTTGTCTTGCGACCGCACTCGTACTGATGGATCTTATTATTTATGAACAACAGCTACCGGTACCCTCTCGAATTATCAACTGATGATGGAGATGAAATGTTTCTGATTTTCTCTCGAATTATCAAAACTCAAAATGTTGCTGATGCGCAGCGTGATACTGCAAAATGTGAATGATGTTCCTGACATGTAAAGCTAGGACAAGCTTCGAGGCACTACTTTGGGATCCTTTTTATCTTTCCTAAGCAAAGGCGCACATGCAACCATAAACTGGCTCTGTTCTGTTCTGAAACAAAACTAATCCAAGGCAGACAGTAGTAATAAAATGTTGCTCTGCCTCTGTAGCAGCAACAGCGGGACAGGGGCGGCAGAACACGGTAAACCGAGGCCCTGGTTTCAGTGAGCCGGTCACAAAGCTTTCACAAGCAGGGACTAGTTACCATACTCATCACATCACATGCTTCACAAATAGAGGGACTCGTTGCTGTTTCAGAGGAGCAGTAATAATCTACTAGTACTGTGATCGTCACGGAACACCATCTGTACCGTGATTCCACCGCACCTTGTCTTGTCCTATGCTATGGATGCTCCTGCCTGCAGGCACACGAGAGGAAGTGGGTGCAGGGCGTTATGGGCCATGGCTGTGGAGCATGTGAAGCGGAGCAGAAGGTCGCATTCAGGTTTACAAAAATGGGAGGCTCGAAATGCACTGCATTCCCGTGTCATCCAGGGATTGAGGAGAGGAGACATGCACTCACGAGAGCTCCCTCCCTCTTGGAATACCAAGCAATATCATCGTTTACTACTGCTGTTTCATGAACGTCCTGGACGCAGGTCATGTGTTCCTCTGCTTGCCTGATCTCGCCCCGTTTCTTCCTGCCTGGGATCTGTCAGCGCATCCACGTGTCCTCCTCGTCATCCTGAAAAATATTTGATTACCTTCATTGTCCCCCATAGGCAAGCAGATTGATATCGGCATTGTTAATGATGATGTCCAGATTATCCACCTTCATTGTCCCCCTATAGAGTTATAGTTTTGTGGAATATGACTATATGAGAGGGAGCCCTTCTTCAGAAATCTCAATCTCCATTTCCATTTAGTTCAGCGTTCTCAGACAGCAGGCTTATCCTCCTCGGCCACTACTCACTAGGGCCTCTGATTGTCATTAATTTCAGGACCACTTTAATGGCAGCATCAGTTCAGGCACAGGCAAATTGGCTCAACTTAGTAACTTCTTGCACAGGTTCAGGGATATATTAAGACCTGGCAGTGGATCAGCCATAGCAGGGAGCATCAGAGATTTCAGTGTGATCCTCTTGTACTCTGCTGATTGAGGGGCGACAGCTCCTCAGCCTACTGAAAGTCTGCCATATTTTGATCATCTATAGCTCCGTAAAACACTCACGGAAATTATAATCCAGGTCCGTACAACAGAATAAGGTTGGTCTAGATTATTGCAGTTTAGTTCTTAGATTCAAATGTCAAGTGCTAGCAAAACGACGGGCAACAAAATGAGAAAAACAACACCACACCAATCTGATTCGGAAATGATCCCATCATTGCAAACCCCATTTTGCTCTGAATATTTCTATTGGTTTGTATAGCGTCACGGCCATCAATTTATTCAGTTGCAATAAAAGTTGGGCAGCGATATCCTCATAGATTTAGATTCACCCCCTACCAAAAAATTGATTTGTAAATAAAACAAGTATATAAAAAAAGTATATCTGCTTTGCTATGTAAAAGGAAAAATGTCAAAATAACAAATAAGGTATTCCCTAAATGATCCTTGCTCAACTTGAGTAGTTCGTTCATATATCGACGAAACATGACAGCTAGCCAGCAAGATCTTTTGTAATAATGGAAATTTCCGACTTCAATCTCTTCATATAAGAAGTATCAGTCCACAATTATTACAAAACGTACCCAAAGCTATAGAAACAATCCATCACACACATAGCATAGCACATAAGAACTACTCAGGTTATTAATCAATCCCAAAAATAAGATATCATCCTTGGGACAGGAAAAATAAACATAGCCATCGCCTCTATAGTGCGACAAGAATTATTCAACGTTGCCTATTCTCATCACTCCGCTCCCGTAAGTGCCCATGAATAAGACCTGCGGAAAAGTTGTAAGTGGGCAATTATCAACAGAGCAACATCATTCCTTGTGATCCATATTGCCCAACAAAGCATCAAAGCACCAAATAATAAATTAATTAAAGATGAATTTAGACTTGCTCACTTAGACATTGAGGCCAAAAGGATCTTGGGGAGACCACTCGATCGTTAAGATTTTATCATGTGGCACGCCAAAGTCTAAAAGAACTCCGGTGATTACCTGTGAAGCAGAGCGTGTCATCAGTATGATCACTGCATTGATTTTGCTAGAAGATCACCCATATTTAGGACAAGTAATATAATGTATGTAATTCCAAAAGTGATCACGTATTGCTACTATATATCCCACCCATCCTACCTCACATACTTATGATATAAGATAGTACTAAATTACAATTGAGGCACCTCTTGAAATAGCTGCACACTTCTTAGACAAAATCAACACTCACCAACTGGTGAGGATAGCCAGAAGTACAAAAAATGTCGAGCATCGTTCGGCAGCTCTAGACAGAATTGTAGCCAACCGTGACAGAAGTGTAGTAAACCGTTTGAGCAACAAAGTATTGTTGGGACTAAGTGGAATCGGGCTAGGTTTGAATCAGCTGGCGTTTTCACAAATTTTGCAAGGGTCATGATTAAAACAACAAATATGCTCACCTCTTTCATTAAATGTGGTCCAACAATTACAGCTCCCGTAGAAATTGGATTTACTATTATCTCATCCAGGTTGTCTACCAAGAAAGTTTCCTGCAAAATTATAATGTCATTATAAATGGATGTATGTGCAAGCGAAAGAGAACCTGTAATTTCCTGTATTACCTGAATTGGTTGTGTGAGCCGTACTACTTTAACTCCAGTTTCCTCCCACTTGCTGAATCTCTCCTGTGAGAGTGAGAATGTTTTGTTATGAGCTGAAGGTTTTTCTCCCTTGTGAATACATGATTTATCTGCATATATAGAGCACATATATATGGGGGGAAAAAATTCTCCAACCTGGTATGGCATAGATGGCAGATCTTTGGCAGCATAGAAAAGCCTTGCATCAGTTCTTTCGTTGGCGACAAAGCCGAACTCGATAAGTGCACGGATCGGGCTGTTTCATTAGAAACAAGTTAATTTAGCGTGGCAGTGCAGTTATCAGCCGCCGGAACAATTAATGAAGAGAAAACATGAGGGGAATGTACTAGTAGCTACTCGTATATATATTGAACCTGATCCCCTCCCCGACGGCGAAGAGGAGCACGGTCTCGGCGGCGGGCGGCGGGTTAATGTGCTGGATGGCGAAGCCCCGGCCCATGACGGGGCCGAGCTCGACAACGTCTCCGACGTCGAGCGTGCACAGCTGCTCCGACGTGGTCCCGGGCACGCACCTGACGAGGAAGTCGAAGCGGAGCCCGGAGCGAGGCGCCGACGAGATGCAAATGTACGCCGGGCGGAGCTTCGTCTCCGGCGAGCTTGGCGGGGAGGGCACGCGGGTCAGGAGGTACTGGCCCGGGGTGGTGTACGCGTCCACGATGTCCGGCGAGGCGCCGGCGAGGTCGAGGGTGATCAGGAAGATGGACTGGTCCTCGGTGGCCGGAACGATGGACGACACGGGCGCAGGGGTCCAGCGCTGGATCCCCCTGCTGCCTTCGGACGGCGGTGCCCTGCTGCGTTTGGACGGCGGCGCAGGCCGTGGTCAAGGCGCGGGGCCGGCGGCGACGGAGCGTCATCGTCGGCAGCGGAGGAGATGCGGTGGGGTGGAAGGCGACGCCGGGAGGCCTCACCATGAGCGTGGTGGACATGGCGGACGCGAAGGCCATTTGCGACGTTCTTTTTTTTTCTTTGTTCTCTCACTCTTCTCTCACTCTCAGGAACGTGAAGGTCTGTGTGCCTTTGTTGGTGGCAGTGCCGCCCGCTTTATATTTGCGCGCGCAGGGCAGGAACACAGTTTTCTTTACTTTTCTTTTTTTTTTTGTTGGTTGCACGATATTTACCATTTGGAAATTTTTTTCAAGCTTATGCATGTGAGCGAGCAGAGCACACTCATTAATCTCCAGTGCTTCCAGCTAGGCGAGGTGGTACTTTCTACATGCTGTTGTCCTGCTGAGCAGTGCCCTGATGCTCGTTAGCATCAGTAGCCCATGGAGTCATGGGCCAGGTTTTAGTCCTTTTGTCAAATTCATGTTTCATAAACGAGTAGTGTCATATCATTTCTACCATATGGTGAAGCTACGATGACGGGTTTTGTTTTGCTGCTTTGTATTATTCACCGACACACATTTCCTCTCAGATTTGTTCATTTTCAAAAAAAAAACTCCGTCATTTTTGTTCCTCACTTTTTTGCTTTCGTTTTTTATCTGGCCGATCGAGGAAATATTAAAGTGAAAACAATTAGAATTTTCTCAACATTTTCATCTGTTCCACCTATGCTCCCCTGGAGGAAATGTAATGCCGTACATTGATTCCACGAATGAGAGTATCAAAACAAAAGGACAGTTGGCATCCCACATCTGGTACCAGCATAACCGTAGTACTACTTGCTTGCGTGGTTGCCTGTGCGCTGCCTGCCAGGCAGTTGCACCAGCCTCCAGTACTGTAGAGGGCATGCTATGAATCGCAATAATTCTAGCGACAACATAGGGGTACCGTGCCTCTATCGCGACGATAGTGTCGTTCTCTAGCGCAGTAGCACTCCCACCAGCAAAATAGCGAACGCACGAATGACCAAAATACCCCTTTTGTTATTTTTTATTCTCTTCTTGCCAAAGAGATTATAAGCCACCAAAAAGAATACAGTAACAAATTATCCACCACAACCACTTTAATACTTATGAATTATAAAAAGACATCCTAAAATATCAACATTCATGTTTATATAACCATCATTAGGAACTGAATATACGTAAAATTTAGCAAACAAATTATGACAGTGCCATAGGCAAGAAAAAAAACAACTATTATATCTAGATATTGACATTAATTGTGCAAATACATACCATCTTGTTTATCTTCATCAGAATGAGATGCAATGTCTTAATTCCTCTTTGTGCAATATGTAAAATGCCACTATATAAGTTATAGTAGAAACAACAAGACATACTTGTTAGGTTCTTACTTTTTTATGAGTTGCTTAGTAATTTGACTAGTTTTTTGTTTGATTTGAAAGAGGTTATTTTTTCTGTAGATTGAAGCTCTATTTGACTTTGTACATTACAAAAATATATCGGCCATGATATTTGGTTGATGGTCCAATGGTTACTTATGTAAAATGTAGAGTCACAAAATAATTAATATAAAAGTTGAGAAAGAAAAAACCAATCAATAATATATTAGTAAATAGTTAAAACATATTTGTATACCTATATTGATTGTAATGGAAATGAAAATATTTATGGACCATTTGGATCCCCATAAGCGAGCTGAAACAATTCGCTTTCCTAAGCTTGACCTATTTGTGATCCCATTATATTGAATTGATGATTCGTTACTCTTTCTAATTCAAAATAGTAGAAATCTTTCTAATAGCATGCTGATATATCCGCACTGCATCCCTAACCCGTGGCTCCACGACACCACCAACACATGAGGAAGCACCATGCCAGTGTCCTTGACTAGTAGTGCAACTTGCCTATATTGCTTTTATTTTATTTAACTAGGACACTATAATAATCACCAGCTACATCTTGTTATTGCATCCATGCCGAGTCTACTTCATCCTATGTGATGTGTTGTTTGATATGTTCAAGCTTATCCTACATTGCTTAAGGCGTGATATGTTGTTTTATGCTTTATTTAAAATATGGAATTCGAAATGATGTTAATATATGCTAAAGATAAATAATATGAAAAAATACTTTAAATTTTGAACAAGATAGATAAAAAATAGTTAACCATTCATAATTTCATTGCTTCATTCATGCATTATATGTTACTTATGCTCTATCCAAATTGAGTAAATCGAAATGTTTTTAACATCTAAACCAAATGTTCCCTAATAAGAGAAGAAAGAATGATGGCTTTCTTAATTTTTAAATTGATGGATAAAATGTGAGTTAATCAGAGATAATACTTTAGAATTTTTCAATTTCGGAACAATTGGTTTACATTTTATCTGAGAGAAGAGAAACTGATAAACAAGTTTTCAATTTAGAATAAGACGGATTACTCGCAGGTAAAAAGATTTCCTTTCATCTCATGTGGTCGCTAGCTCAAAAATGATTTCCGTGTGAATTGATCTGTTACATCTATACATCGATTGGGGAACAGAGCATATACTTACTACTAGTATAACAAATAATGTGTAGGTGAGTTATACTACTACTGTATCTGTATCTGTATCTGTATCTGTATATGATGAGTGAAGTCAAAAATAATGTTGTTCATCCGTATCCGAGCATCTTGGGCGCCAGATTGAGCAGCGGCTCGAGCGCGCTGGGCGCGAACTTCCTTGCGAAGAGGAAGCACACCTCCGCCGGCTGGCCGTTGTAGAGGCAGGGCCGCTGCTGGCCGGCGACCGAGATGTGCTGCTCCGTGGTGGTCAGCCTCCAGAGGAACGCCTCGTTGACGTCGGCGCCGCCGAACGTGGCCGGGTGCGCGCCGCCGCGGGACCAGTCGACCCAGGTGACGCTCCGGTTGGCGATCCTGTCCGGCGCGACGACGGAGAGCACGGTGGGCAGGTAGTGCTCGTCGACGTAGCAGGGCGGCCTGCAGTGCTCCTTGAACTTGGGGTAGTAGCGTTCGTCGGCGACGACGTCGACGGCGAGGTCGCGGCGGAGCTCGAACCACTGCGCGCCCTTGCGCCACTGGTGGCGGCGGATCTCGGGCGCCAGGCCGGCGCGGTAGCGGCCGCGGCCGTGCGGGCCCGGGTCGTCGAAGGCGCCGACGAAGCTGTGGCGGGAGCGGGTGAGGTAGGTGTACGCCACGGGGAAGGCGAAGAGCGGCACGCACGATTCCGAGAGCAGCACGAAGCGCTCGTTCCCCGGGTCCAGCAGCGCGTTCGCCAGCAACCGCCGCTCCGCGTCGCACATGCTCGTCTCGCCCCAACGAGCCACCTGTCCAGTTCATTTATCTTATTCATTAATATTATCAATAATAATCGTCAATGCAATTCCCTGGCTACTTCTGTAGTACTACTTGGGGGAGGTGAGGTCGGTTTGACATTTTGGAATTTGGAATTTCCAGACCCCACTAGCACTAGCTAGAGAAGAGAAAGTGGTGGAGTTCTCTGGTGATCATGCCACCACAGGGCCAAGATTCGGATTCCGATTGGTGACGGCACACGGGTACAATTGACCGGCAACTTGTTGGATAGGGAAGACAAGTACGCGTCGTTTTCAACCCGTCTTTGTTGACCTCACACACACCGTGCCCGACCCGTCGTCGTCCGATCACGCTCCGTTGAAACGGTTTTTCCCTGCTGGAAACAAGTCGGAACAAGCAGTACCTGGCTGGGCACCTGGCGGCGGTAGAAGACCGACTCCGGCGGGAAGTCCGGGCGGTACCCCGGCGTGGAGTGCACGTACACGGAGAAGCGGGCCCGGTCGCCGCCGGCGAAGAACCTCTCCCAGAGCGGCGCCAGCGGCAGCGGGCCCCGCGTGAGGAACATGAACGCCACCTTGGGCGCGCGCCGGTACGGGTACCGCGCCACTCTCGGCCGCCACGACGCCGCCCACATCAGCTCCTCGTCGGTCATGTTGTGCCACGCGCTCGCCGGAGCGCGCCGCCACCGATCCAGTCCCGCCGCCCGCCGTTCCTCCTCGTCCTTGCACGCCGACGACGTCGCCGCGGACAGGACCTCGAGCCGCGGGATCAGCGTGCCGGGGAAGTGACGCCGACGCCGACGCCGGCGCCGGCGCCGAGGAGGAGCACGACGGCGGCGACGAAGCCGGTGGCGAGCACGGCGACGACGAGGAACGAACGGAGGAGCTTGGGCGGGATCGCCCTGCCTGACGGCGACGGCTGGGGCCTCGTGGTTGTCGCGGGATTACTGTCCTTGCCATTTCCGGCGCCGCCGTCGACCACCACCACACCCTGCATGCTGGTGACCAGCGCAAAAGAAGAAACTTTTTCAGCTGCCGCAACTGCTGATCGATCCTAGCAGCTTATACAGCTAAGCAGGAAAAATTCGTGCACAAGAGGACGGAGAATTCGGAGCGGTTATTCACTTCTTCCATATATCTTCCAAAGTACCGAGTCCTTGTAAAGAAAATAAAAATCAAAACTTTGACCCAGCGGCACATGTGGCAGCAGCAGGGCAGCGGTTACCGGTTACTGTTGTTATCAGAGGATCAGCGTTTTCTGGACTCATCAGGGAGAATTCGGGGCATTATTTTTTTTTGGCGAAACAATTTGGGCCAGTAATTAACCGGACCGACTAGTCGAACAGTAACGATTCCTTGGCGGGGAGGCAAGGAACGCATAAAGACGAGATCACCGGAGCAGAGCAAACCACCATGGCAAAAGCAGAAAAGCACGGGGCCGAGCGAATCACCCAACCAAGGAATATTAAAATTAATGAACCGATGGCGAATCGAGGGCCGGGGAAAGGACAGACCTTTTCCGCTCCGATTCCGGCAGCGCGGCGGTGGACGGAGGGGTGTCTTCTTGCTCCCGCACGGCACGGCGGCGGCGGCGAGCAGCTGTCAGCCGGGAGCCCGGAAGAAAAGATGATGGATCGGGGAAACGGGCACGGCATCACACGAGAAGCTCGCACGCTGGAAGGGAAAGTGGCGTCTAGGGGTTGGGCACGGGCATCCTCCGCCGATGCCAAATCAAGAGAGGGTTTGGGGTTCGCAGGCTTTTCAGCACAGGCATGAATCCAAATTCCTCCTTTCCTTGTTGGGGGTTTCAGTTTCTTTCCAATAAATCCTTTCCTATAACACCTCCTGTATTTGGTTTATTACCCGTAATGGCCCCTTCTCTTCTTTTTGGTCCGGTGTGTTCCCGTGTGTATAGTCCATTTTTGTTTTCCTTCCAATAAGAAATGACCGAAATGGCTAAACCTTTGAAAAAGAAACGTGAGAACCCATCTAATGGTGGTCGTAAGCCACAACACTCTATTAGAGGTCGAGACTGGTCGGACAGGAGGTTGAGTAACGGTCAAAAGCTACAGTGCATCAACAATGGATGCACTGTGACTTTTCATTGACTTTTCTTGTGTTAGTGGAAATGTTCTCGGTTGCGATCAAAGAGATGTTACAAGATACAGAGGGTGTATGTCACCACCATAGAATTTTGTAATTGAGGCAATGGAAAGGGTGCTGATGTGAAAAAAGGAAAGCAATGGTTCCCTTTCAGTTATCGTTTCTGTGGGTTGAAGAAGGTTTGGCTTGTGACTGGCCATTCACATTTTTTTTTTGCGGGGCCACGTGGACTAGGTTGATTACGATTACTTGTTACGGTTTGCTTATCCATTTGGCTGGAGATTTCTGGAGCGAGACAGCGAGCGCAGGTGTCAACACAGGCGTGAATACTCAAGGAAGACGGGCACATCCTCCCCTATAATTGAAAATAAACAAGGAGAAAGCTACTGAATTTCGATGCACTGATTGGCACTATGATAGAGCCGCCTACGGTGGAATGTTTCACATATACATCTTTACAGGAAAGAGATGAATTGTCGTTTTCTTCACCGTTGGATCGATCAGGGCTTATGTGCTGCCTTTTTTATAAGGGTTTGGTAATTGTGTATGAGCCAGAAAGGTGTCGGAGCCGCTGCTTGCATGCTGTACACAAACATTTGAAAACGGAGGTTTCGATGACGATGCTTGTGCGCTCCGATCCGTGTTATTTTCTGCGCCTGCACGTGCGCAGTTTGAAGCTTTGTACAGTTCCGGAGGAGCTAGCTGAAATTGGCGGTATGCAGTGCATCGTTTAATCTGTACTGCTGTCCAATCAGTTGTTTTTCTCCTAGATGTACTCTACTTTGCAATTAGTAGTTTCAACTTCATGAACATGCTCGGCCTTGAATTTCTCGCGCAGAAACATGCGGTTCAGTTTAGGGAGTCCTCTTTTGCTTAAGAAAAAACGTTGAGGGAGTCCTTGTTTTGCGTGGGCTAACCGAACCTATCCTAATCACGACTCCACGAACGAGCGACTCGCCCAAGTAATGGGCCAATAGAAGGAACGTGCGTGCGTGTTGGGCCTCTCGAAGTCAAGGGCCAGCCCAAGCTGGCCCAGGACCTGCTTGATTCATGGTCGTCGTGGTCTTCCTTTCTGACTGCAAGTGGAAGTTCTCCTTCTCCATTCCGTCATTCCGCATGCCAAAAAAAAAAAAGGATGGAGCAGCAGCCTCTGTACTAGTACGTGTGCCAGGGAGTGTTGACTGCGGAATTGATCTACGCCCGATCGTGCAGTAACGCGTTTCCTCCTCCTCACGGACCGAATAATTGACCGGTGCACTAGCCGCTTTTTGGGGTGATAAAAAATGCGTTGACTTGGACCTCCGACTCTCCGTCATCCTAATTCGCTCTGGATTTCTGCGTCCATCTACGTCTAGCAGCAGCAGAAATGGAACGGGATGGAGCCAAACGCCGCATTCCTCCGATCCACGCAACGCACAGGATCCGGCAAATCCACACTAATTTATGGTCTCAAATCACAAATAATAATCATGTTTTTCCGCTCCCTTTTATTTCTTGTTGTGTACTAGTATTGGTGTGCAAGCTGGTCAGAAGCAAGGACGCGTCTGGAGCTTGGATGCGGATGGAGATGGTTCGTGCGCGGTAGGCGGGGCACCGACTCTTACCTAACCACCAGAATAAACAGCAATGCCGTGTTTAACATGTGGGAAACACATTTCTTTTCCATTGTGAAACGACATAATCATAAAAAGGGCGGGCCGGCATTCTCCATCAAGTTTTTTTTTTGCTGGAACTAAAATACTTATCAGAGTTGAGAGGAGGCCTGCCTACAGAAGTTCACAGGAACGCACAACAGGATGAGCTATGATTACTTGTGATGAAACAGAGAGTTTGGGCAAGTAGTAGGTGGTCGTCCTACTTTGAAGTATAGGGTGTGTTCGTTTCCTGGTCTAAACTTTAGAACTGTCACATCAAAAATAATCGTACTTATTTATGAGTACTTAAATAAAGTTTAATTATAAAATAAATTACAGGCTTTTAGACTAATTTACGAGACGAATCTAATGTGGTTGATTAAGTCGTGATTAGAAGACGATTCATTGTAGCATCTCGAAAATTAGCATCAATCTGTCAATAGGGTTTTAGCATAATATGGTTGGTTAACGTAGATTAATTAAGTTCATTAGATTCATCTCGAAAATTAGCATCAATCTGTCAATAGGGTTTTATCATTAAGGCCCTGTTCGTTTCCCACCCTCTAAAATTTAGCACTGTCACATCAAAGAGAATCTTACTATTTATGAATATTTCGATCAATTTAATGTCAAAACCCTTTTAGAAATTGATGCTAATTTTCGAGATAAATGTAATGAGCTTAATTAATCTATGTTTTGCTAAAGTGTTGCTACAAGTAATCGTCTTCTAATCACGACTTAATTAACCTCATTAGATTCGTCTCGTGAATTAGTCTAGGGGTCTGTAATTTATTTTATAATTAAATTTTATTTAGTACTCATAAATATTAAGATTCTTTTTGATGTGATAGCTATAAAGTTTAGACCCCAGAAACGAATACACCCAAATTGATCGAAATATTTATAAATAATAAGATTCTCTTTGATGTAACAGATGCTAAATTTTAGAGGGTAGGAAACGAACACACCCATAT
>JAUNZO010004317.1:0-45601 GCA_031894775.1 Chloris gayana
AAAAGATGTACAAGCCCAGAATGGAATACTTCTAAGTTCATACTATACCAACCTATGCAACAAATAAATTAATTAAAAAAATTACATAGCAAATAATTTCACTGCCATCAGAGCAGACCAATGACGCTTATTTTGTCACAACTGCCCCACTATTCCACATTAGTATCAAAAAAAAAAATGCAGCCTTAAGCTAAGAGAAGAACCATAAAGCAAAACCAAGATACTGAGTGCAGCCGGAAGGATGGCTACAATATCTTTCTCAACTCTTTTACTTTTTTCTTTCTGATTGTGTGGGTGTGCTGAACTCTTTTTTTAATTTATATTAACCAGTAGGGACCTTCCCCTCCTGTTGCAGTCCACAAAAAAAAACTGGTATACATAAACAAAAGAGGTATAAAAACAGTAATTTGAGAATTTTTCATCTACCACGTGACCTATTTGTGTATTACATCGCCAAGCATTAATAACCTTACAGACAGTGATATCGAAGCTATAAAGTCACACAGCACGCTAGAATGGTGTAATAAAATGAGAAGAAGTCTCACTTTGTCAGGAGCATTTGCATTTGCACCAGCTTGCACCAAGCACTTGATAGCCTCAGTTAAGCCTTTCTCTGCAGCTCTTGCCAAAGGATTCAAGAATCTTGAGACACTCACATCGGCACCAGCCTACAAAATGTAATTAAAGAAAACAAAACAATCATATCCTTTCTACCTACAAAATGATGATTGATGCAGGAAAAATTAAATCCGTATCAGTTTGAAACATCCTATTGCAATCGAAATCGCAGAACATTCTACCTGAACTAAAAGCTTCACACAAGGTACAGAAGAAGCTCTTAATGCCATGTCCAAAGGTGTAAACTGAGTAAAATGCTTGTTCGGCTCAAATAACCAAAGAACATCAACATTAATGCAAACATGATGAAGAATCCTAGAAAACAGAAAATTTGGAAAGGAACAGGACAAATAAATGAATTTGTTAGAGTGTAGGTTGCAATTTTCTCCAGTGCTCCCATTTGTGGACACCGATGGAGATAGTAGCAAAGCACACAACTATCGGGGAAAGATAGAGAAGAATGAATTTTGGAAAATTACATCTGCATTGTGCTCCAACAACATCTTCAGAATACTAGCATATCCTCTATGAGAAGCTATTTGCACCGGGGTCAAGAAAGATGATTCCACATCAACACGAGCTTCTCTAGAAAGTAGAAATTTTACTATTTCAGACTGCCCTGAATAAATATATGGGAAAGGGATGGTCATAGCAATGCATAATAGCTAAACAATTTCTGTGAAACTAAAAATCAATAGCTAGGGCAAAGCAGTTCTGTTAGGTCACAGGACCCTGAGGAAATACATGGGAAACCAATGGTTATCACACTTGCTTAACAAGTAACCAAGGGTGAAAGGCATTTCTTTTGGTAAGATATCCTGACGGAGGATATGCAAAATGTCTGAAGGCAACAAACAACAAGATGTAGAGGACAGGTTGGAATATGACATAACTGAGGGAAGAAATTTTTGAATTGCTGTGACAACTATGTTCAACAGTTTCTGAGAACTAATAAGCACATGTTAATTGACATCAAAATCTCATGAAGCCGGGGCTGTGTAATAAATTATGGCAGCAGAAGGTATAGAACAAAGACCATAAAAAATTACTAGCCGTTCGGCATTGGGCTTGCTTAAGCAAATCAACCATTACAATATCATATTCATATCCATATCCAGATTCAACTAAAGTCTTTGAAGTATATAAATAAAGTCCATTGATGGAAGGTAGTTACAGAACAAAAGAAGGAAACAAGGCGATGTTAAAGACCACAGACATGAAATTATTTTTATGAGAATTATGTCATAACACTTAAAGGCCAGATGTTCCTCACAGTGGAGGACCAGAGGATGAAGGGGGAGGAATCGGCTGGCAGATAAGCAATAAGCACAGCTATGAATCCTAAATGGCAAAACTTTGGTTTGTAACTTACCTTTCTCGACTGTTGAATGGAGAAGAGTAGCTTCCTTACGCATGTGATGCAGATCGGCACCATGATCAAGAAGAAACCTTAAGGCAGGAAGCCTCCCATTGCAGACAGCATGCTCCGCGGGTGTGTATCCTAGCAACACGAGCACATGGCCAGTGCAATTTTAGTTGGATGAGATCAGAAACTGGATCGCACGTGAATATATATAGAAGCATAGGAAATTCTGTAGGTCACCTCGTGGCATAGTGTCAGGCTTGTTGACGTCCACATTGAGGTCCTCGACCAGATACCGTAGGACAGGGAGGCAGCCCGAGCCACAAGCAGCATGGATGGGATATATGCCAACAAAGTTGGTGTCGGTCAGGAACACCTGAATCCCTTTCCCCTCCTTGTCCATGCTTTTTGCCATCTCTTCAGCAAACAGAATAGCAAGCAAACCAACAGGACAGGAGAGCAACTTAGCAGAGATTGATCATAAAAAAGACCATATAAAGCACCAAATCCTAACATTTTGTATAGAAAAAGATCAGTGCAAAAATCCCTGGTCCTAATTTTCCTTTTGAACGGAACCAAAATGCAAGTTCAGCATCTAATCTTAAGGCCATTAAGCAGCCATATGGCAGTGGTACAAGTAGTTAAATTTATCCGCATAAATCCCTCATAAATTTTAGAATTTAATCCCAGGTACCATGTTTCAATGTCGTCATTCATGTAGGTAAATACAAATCTACCTTGGAGGGCTACCAAGCCAGAAATCAGTCTTAAGAAATCCTAACATCGAGGCAGATGGAATCCCACCTTACTCTCCAATTCCCAACGACCTTGCGCAGTGGTGGAGTAACGGAACGCATGCAGAAGGACGGAGGCAGTGTAAGACAGGAAGGGGGGGTGGGCGGGGGTGTGGGTGTGAGGGTTACCCTTGAGGCGGCGGACGTCGCCGTCGTAGGCAGCGGTGATGAGCCTGGCCGTCTCAGGCCACCGGTCAGGATCTGCGCAAGCAAGCAGATGCGGGCGGAATTGAAGATTCATCATGGGGTTTAGGGGAGGTGCATTTGGAAATTAGTGCAAGTTCGGACCTTTGCCGAGGAGGAGCTCGAAGATATCGGGCAGCTGCATGTCCCGGCGGCGCGGCATGGTTGGTACCTCCTCTCTCCGCCTCCGCGCCGCCTCGAATCGGTCGGAGAAGAAGCCGAGGAGTGGGGTTTGGCTCGCTTTGGGGGAAAGAAGGCGGGAGGCGCAGGCGAAGGGCGCAATGCGAGCTCCACACGTGCTCCTCTCTACCTTCCCCTTCTCTGTGTCTGACACCCACGCCACTTTTGCCCCGTTCGTTTCATGTCCTCTACAAATTTAAGATCTGTCATATTAAAGAGAATCTTATTATTTATGAATATTTCGATCAGTTTAATGACAAAACTCTTTTATAGATTGGTGTTAATTTTCGAGATGAATCTAATGAACTTAATTAATCTATGTTTTACTAAAGTGATGCTACTGATAACCGTCTTCTAATCATGACTTAATTAACCTCATTAGATTCGTCTCAGTAAATTAGTCTAACAGTCTGTAATTTATTTTATAATTAAATTTTATTTACTACTCTAAATAGTAAAATTCTTTTTAAAGTTTAGATCTATGAAACGAACACACCCTTTGCTTGCTTGCTCTCACAGCTTTGACGTTGCAGGGCCGACCCCTTCCCAGCCCAAAGCCCAACCTGGTCGGCCCAACTATCAGATGCATGCATACAACAGTAGCTCATCACTCATCAGTCATCACTGATTTTCTCTTGATTCTCAAACAAAAAAATCACTGTTTTTCTCTTTCTTCTTGATATCAAACGTTCCACGCACGTTTTTTTATAATGGTTCCACGCACGTTTTTTTTATAATGGTTCCACGCACGGACCCAGCTAACAGCAGATGGTCCCCTCAAAAAAAAAAAACTAACAGCACACGGATGATGAATCAACGCGTCTCATCCCTTTCAAACATCCAACAAGACAATGTCATCATCCATCCTCTAATTGATTTTGGGGAATTTTTTAATTATGCATGTCATTCTCTAATTTATTCATCTCGCTTGACCTGATTTCTCACGTGTTAGGGTGTGTTCGTTTTCGAGGTCTAAATTTTATAACTGTCACATCAAAAAAATCTTATTATTTAAGAGTACTAAATAAAGTTTAATTACGAGACGAACCTAATAACGTTAATTAAGTCATGATTAGAAGACAGTTATTATAGCATTACTTTAGTAAAACATAGATTAATTAAGCTCTTTAGATTCATCTCGAAAATTAGCATCAATCTGTCACAACGGTTTTGTCATTAAATTAATCGAAATATTCATAAATAATAATATTTTCTTTGATGTGACAGTTTTAAATTTTAGAGGGATGGAAACGAACGGACCCTTAATATCCTTCTTGGACCTCGTATATCGTTCTCTGGTGGTCTAGCATCCGCTGCACATTGCGCGACACCTGACGGTATCGTCATTGACATGGCGTACGTTACACCTGTTCCTGTTCCTCCTTGCGTTCCATCACCACCGGCGGGTTTTTTCGAGCCAAGACTGAGACAATTTTTGCACTGCTCAACCCGTCACCACCGATTATTGTTTTGTCCTTGTCATCATCCTGTTCCATACGCATGAAAGGATCCTTCCTCTTGGATACAGTAGACAATATTGCTTCTTCTTCGCCTACGAAGTAGTATCTCTGTACCATTGAAAGTGTTGTTTTTTATTTTTAGAAAAATCAATTTTGACCATTTATCTTATTAAATTTTTTATGTAAATATTATTTGCTATTTCATAATTTATATTATCATTAGAGATACATTAATAATAACATTTTTTCTATAGTATTTATAAATAAAATTTGGGTACAATGAATGATCAAAGCTGATTTGTAAAAAATAAAAATGACAGTTTCTATGGAACAAAGGCAATAAATCTTTTCATGAAATACATTTCCTTTCTAGCACGAAACAAAGCATATCCTAACACAGCATTGCCTAAGAAAACACATGGTTGTGGGCTTTTTATTCCTGAGTTAAAGAGTTACCACTTTAACATGAACCGATTGATGTACCGCTTTAACATGAACCCAGGTCAAGAGGGAGGGTACACAAGATGCATTACAACCAACACCCGACATATAAGAGAGATAAAGCAACAAAAGATACAATTTTGAATAAGCACAAACTCTAAATTTAGTGGAGACTTTTGTGATCACAGTTTCTAACAACCTACAGGCATCCTTGATCATCCTCATGTCCTCCTCTTGCTTATGTAGCAAGGACGGTCCAACATGTAAAGTGAAATTCCATTTCGTGCTCACTTTTTTTTTCTTTTGTCGATCTACATCAACTGCCTAATATTCCAAAGAGGAAAGCGCTTCTCTATTTTCAGGTCTCCCTCCTTTTCAGTCCATCAATGCAATGAATCGAAAAGAGACAGGTTGGTAGAGCAGCACCATCTTTCGTCTCATGGAAAGGAACGACGCTAGCTAAGCTACCTGGGGCTGATATTATATGGAGTTGCAGAGAATGAAGCAAGCCCAGCAGATTAGATGTGTTCTAAAGAGACAGAGAGATTAAAGGCATCAGCGAACACTTCCTAATTTTTTGACAAGGAAAAATGAAAGTCGGGTGATTCCTTTGGTGCCAAATTCTAGAACGGCGGCGTTGGACGAACCGATGACTTGACCACCTTGGTCCATCACCAGCTCCTGCAAATTCAACAGCTACCGACTTGGCAGTTGGCACGCACGTAGTACTACACAAACGACTTGACATTGGACTAGTGGAGAGAGCTTGCCCAGATGATGAGCCCTTGTTCAGAGAGATATATGTCTGCTCCCTTGTTCTGTCATTTTCTCCTTCTTTTTAGCAGTGAGCTTATCATCAACAACCTTTAGTACAGTATTCTAGATCAAGGCCCTGTTCGTTTCCTGCCCTCTAAAATTTAGCACTTGTCACATTAAAGAGAATCTTACTTATTTATGAATATTTCGATCAATTAAATGATAAAACCCTATTGACAGATTGGTGCTAATTTTCGAGATGAATCTAATGAGCTTAATTGATTTATGTTTTGCTAAAGTGGTGCTACAGTAACTGTCTTCTAATGATGACTTAATTAACCTCATTAGATTCGTCTCGTGAATTAGTCTAGAGGCCTGTAATTTATTTTATAATTAAACTTTATTTAGTACTCTAAATAGTAAGATTCTTTTTGATGAGACAGCTATAAAGTTTAGATCCCAGAAAACGAATACAACGCAAGATTCATAGTACTACTAAATCAGCGCATGCATGTTTTGACGATTCTAATCTGGTGTGGCGTCTAGAACCGTGGGTTGTTGTTTTTTTGTTACAGTAGCAACTGACTCATTCAGACAGGACACAGCAACTGACGCGGCTGTGATAAATAATCTGCTGGTTCGGCTTGATTACGCGACGACACTCGCCTCGCACCGCAGAGGATGAGTACTCTAATTAATTTAGTGGCGTTGGAGCAGGTTGTTAGAAACTGCGGACCAGGAGATTATCAAATGCCGCGCGCCGACCACATCCTCTTTGCCTGCAACGGAATTCTTAAACAATCGCAGGGATCAGTCTTTGGAAGTTGTAATTTTCTGTCTTTGAAGATTCAACAGCGGTCTTTTTGGGGCACCGGACTATTATATTACTGCCTTTTTCCGTTATGCATTACACTTTTCTTTCCTGAGGAGAAATAGGATAAGATCTCTTTTGGAATGTAGGAATAGAGTTGACTATCAATTGCAATCTTACTGTACTTGAAAACTCTAGACCCATAGAGGCTTTGGATATAGCGCATGGAAAATACAAGAATTTGAGGAGAGAGAGGGGACTTAAAGGAATTTCACATAAGGTTGGACCTTATGTCAGCAATCCTTTGAAATTTACAAGGACGGAAGCTATCTTATAGGAATTTCATATGAATTTTGAAGTCCCAACCTTGTATTAGAAATTTTTCCTGTATGTAAGATTTGAATCCTATGAAATTTCTTCATTTTTCTTTGTTCGGAAGAAAAGCAAAGTGTAGTGGGTGTGTGGCCAAGTTGTCCAAGAAGAGTGAGTGTTTCATTTCGAGAGACAAAAGTTTGATCACCAGGACACAAATTTCTCGTGACTCTAATGAGACACACACGGATCCTCAGTCCGAATGCCGAAATGCATGACCAGATGACAAATGTTTCAGCTATGCCGACAAAGCATGCGAACCGTGCTTCATGTAATTACTACTCGTAGTAGCCAAAAGGAAAAAAGAAAACAAAGATGCCTGCTAAACATAGGGGAAATTCAGGGTCTCCCAATCATCATCTAGAACCTCAACAAGAAAAAAATAAAAATCCAGCGAAGAAATAAATATTATTTTCGTCAGACAGAATGAATGAAAAGAAAAGAAAAACATAATAATCGGAGACGGGCAGAGGAGAGAGAAGGAAGCTTGACCGACAGAGAGACGGAGGAGGAGAGAGAGAGAGAGAGAAAGGTAGCTAGCTCAAGAAAGAAACGGACAGGTCTCTAATGGTGGCGTGGCAGCTATATATGTCGATCGGTCTCGTCCCCAAATCCCTTTCCATCCTGCCCACCTCAGAATAGGAGAGCAACCACCGGTGGGTCTGTAATGGCGAGCGGCGTCTGGTACTGGCTGGCGGAGCACCCGTCCATCGTCGGATTCCGGTGGAACCCGACGGACCTGTGGTTCTCGACGTGGGCCTTCCTCCTCGGCTTCCTCGCCTGCTACGTGTCCCTCTGCCTGGCGCTGGACGCCGTCCTCACCCTCCTCCGCCGGCGCCGGCCGCTGCCGCTGGGCCCCGTCCCGCCGGCGCACGCGCTGGCCATGGCCGGCGTGTCGGCGGCCATCTTCGCGGGCGCGCTGCTGTCGGCGGTGGCGGAGATCCGGGACACGCGGTGGTCGTGGCGCGGGCGCAGCCGCACGACGCCGTTCCGGTGGCTGCTCTGCTTCCCGCCGGGGACGCGCTCCTCCGGCCGCGTCTTCTTCTGGTCCTACGCGTACTACCTCTCGCGCTACCTGCACGCGGCGCGGGGCGTCGTGGCCGTGGCGCAGCGCCGGCGAGGCGCGACGGCGCGGGTGTTCGCGCACGCCGCCTCCGTCGCCATGGCCTTCCTCTGGCTGGAGTTCTCGCAGTCGTTCCAGGTGCTCGCCATCCTGGCGTCCACGCTGGCGCACGCCGTCGCCTTCGGCTTCCGGTTCTGGGTCGGCGCCGGGCTCCCCGCCGCGCGCGCGGCGAGGGGCGCGCCCGTCGCGCTGGCGTGCCAGCTGGCGCTGCTCGGATGCAACCTCGCGTGCCACGTCGGCGTCGTCTGGATGCACTTCGGCGCCGGCGCCGGCGGGTGCAGCGGCATCGGAGCGTGGGTGTTCAACACGATGCTCAACGCGGCGCTGCTCTGGGTCTTCCTGCATTGCTACGGCAAGAGAGGCGTCTGCGACGACGACGGCAAGAAGGACCTCTGACTCTGATCTCATGACCTGCATCCTCCTTCCTCCTTGCTCTTGCTTGCCAGGAACTCAGGAACTGATGATGATGAATTGATGACCACCACCACCAAACCAACTCCACTCGTGTAATATTTCTGTACATATAGGAACGGCGACCACATAAAAACAACAAGGGATCCCTCTTTGCAACAGCAACAGAGTGAATCCCTACTGTTCTTGTGTTCATCATGGGGATTATTACTACTCCTGAGAAAAAAGAACAGATTTTTGCCAACCAAACTGATGCTCTCTCATGATCTCGGTCGGTACTTTTGTGTTAGCGCATCACGCTCCCCGGATGACGCTACGGCGGGGCCCTCGAGTCAGGCGACATCGAGCGGGAAGGAGGCAAGACCCGTCAGGACCAAGCGCGCCAATGCTCGGGTACATGGGCCGGAATGGGTGTAATTGATAATTGGGCCTAAGCCTTGTAAGGAGCGACGTTAAAAGGAGAACTCGGAGAGAGCGAGAGAGGATCGAACAACAACAACTCCAACCGACTTGCGTAGCAATTCAGCTCTCTGCCTCATCCCCATCCTCTCCGATCTCATCCTCTTCCCGGTTCCGATCTCGCTCATCGTTACCTAATCCTTGTTGCTAACATCCGGTATCGAATACACCGATCCATGGAGCCGTTTCCATTCCACTATACGCGCCGACCTCGTTTTGATGACTCCTCCAAACCCACCGAGTTCATCCCGACGATTCCCGATTCATCCACATCCACCAAACCATCACCTACACCCAGCTCCGAAGCAGCCATGGATCCAAGTACGAAGCTGATTTTGGCGGAATTCCGGCGACTCGGTGACCGGATCGAAGGCCGTTGCGACGGAATCGAGCACCGCGTCGACTACTTCGAGCACCTGCCCGGAGGATGCGGAGCAGACGAGCCGAGGCACGGTTCATTCCGCTCGAGATGGCCCAATCCGAAGCGGAGATCGCGCGTCCAACGGTCGAGCGCCGCTTCGACGACTTCAAGCTCGAGCTCGGCCGCATCGGCACTTTCATGGAGCGGCAAAGGCCGGAGAGCCCCTACACCAAGCGGGGATATTCTCCGGGTCGGCGTCCGCGCGCCCACCGGCCGGAGAACACGCCGACGACCCTATTGGGCACCGTGAAGAGCAACACCACCGGGATGCCGAGTTTGGGGAGGTCTATACCCACACTCATATCCCGGTCAACTGTACGAACTCTAGTACCAAACTCCCCGAGCCTACTTCGCACCTCATGAGTCCCATAGAATTGAGCGTAGCGGTAGTGATCACCAGCTTTATGGGAGATTACCAAAGATGAATTTTCCGCAATTTGATGGAGAAAATCCCAAGTTATGGCGGTCTAGGAGTGAGAATTATTTTGAAATGTATGAGGTACCTATGCATCCGTGGGTTAAAGTAGCTTCGATGCATTTCATCGGGGTGGCTGCCCGTTGGTTGCGATCAGCCGAGAATCGCATTATTAATCTGGGCTGGAAGGAATTCGGTCGCCTAGTGCTATCGCGCTTTGGGAGGGACCAGCATGAAGCATTAATTCGTAAATTGTTTCACATTAGACAGACCGATTCTGTTACTCGGTATGTAGACCAGTTTTCGGAATTGGTGGATCGGTTATCGGCTTACGAGCATCGATCCGATCAATTGTACTATACTCGCGTTTTGTGGATGGGCTTAAACCTGAAATTCAATCTGCAATTATGATTCAAAAGCCTCCGGACCTCGATACTGCCTGCTCTCTTGCGCTTGTGCAGGAAGAAGCATTGGAGCAACAATCCAAGATTGGGGGTTATAAGTTGCCATCTCCACCTGGTAAATCGTCGACCGGGCCGGCTTTTCCTGCGCCGAGCACCACCCGGAGGGGATAAATCACTGGGTGTGTCGAAGACAGAAGATAGGCGGGGTGTGGAGAGCGCTCGTGCCAATTCTAATGAGGATAAAGCTGCGTGCATTGCGCAGATTACCGTCGTGTCCGTGGTCTCTGCGACGGATGTGCGAGAGAAATGGGTTTTCGGCCATAAGTGTGGACAACGAGGTTCGGTTACATGCTATGCAAGAATTGTGGGAACTGTTTCAAGATGATACTGTGGTACCTACTGGATCAACCCTTGAATGAGGAAGACTACGGGCGAGATCAATATGGTTTTGTCTCAAGAAGCGATGATCGGGACAAGAAGTGGCCAAAACTACGAAATTTCATGGTTTTATTCAGGGGACAAGAAGTACTGATATTAATAGATTCAGGAAGTTCTCACACCTTCCTTAGTGAACAAGTGGCGGAACAGTTACAAGGGCTACAAGAATTGAAGCGGCCGTTGCGAGGTTAAGGTTGCAAATGGGAACATACTCTTGTGCAAGCAGCAGATTACTCAAGCGGTTTGGGATATTCAAGGATGTTCTTTCTCAAGTGACATCGGGATTTTACCTTTGTCGGGTTATGACATGGTAGTTGGCATGGACTGGCTTGAGGCCCACGGTCCCATGAAAGTTGATTGGGTCAACAAATGGATGGCTATTCCATATCAAGGGAGTACAACATTGTTACAAGGATTGGTTCCTGGTTTTCCAGAAGTCATGGTGGTCCAAGTGATGGCTGTAGAAGAAGAGAGCATTGCTGGTGGGATCACTAAAGAGTATCCCGAATGCATCAAACCACTGTCGAAGCAATTTCAGGAGTTATTTCGGGAACCTCAAGGCCTTCCACCAAGCAGGAATTGTGATCACAGACATACCGTTAATTACTGGGTGCAGCACCCGATCGGTATCCGACCTTACCGATTACCCCCAAATCTAAAGGACGAAATTGAGAAGCAAGTAGATGAGATGCTGCAGCAAGGAGTAATTCGGAAGAGTGTTAGCCCATTTTCTTCTCCAAGTACTTTTGGTGAGGAAGAAAGACAAGTCCCGGCGTTTTTGTGTGGATTACAGATTTTTGAATGCACTAACTGTCAAAAGCAAATATCCTGTTCCGAGTGTTTGATGAATTGATTGATGAGCTGGCCAATGCTAAATGGTTCTCCAAACTTGATCTAAGGAGCTGGATATCATCGGATATTGCTGAAACCCGGGGAAGAATACAAGACAGCATTTCGGACACACAAAGGCCACTATGAATTCGAGTCATGGCATTTGGCTTAACAGAGCCCTGAGCAACATTCCTTGGAGCTATGAATGAGACGCTAGCTCCGGTTCTTAGGAAATGTGTGTTGGTATTCTTCGACGATATACTCGATTTATAGTGCAACTTTGGATGAGCATGTGCAACACCTTCAACATGTTACTGCAACTGCTGCTCGGGGATAACTGGAAAGTTAAACTGTCGAAATGTGAGTTTGCTCAAAACAAAATATCATATCTCGGGACATATCATCGGTGACCAAGGGGTTACAACCGACCCTGCCAAGATCGATACTATAACTACTTGGCCTAGTCCATCTTCCGTCAAGGAGTTAAGGAGTTTTCTCGGGCTTCTCTGGATACTATAGAAAATTTGTTCAAAACTTTGGCATCATCGAGCAAACCACCGACAGAGTTACTTAAGAAGCATGTGGTCTTTCTCTGGACATCGGTACATGAAGAAGCTTTTCAAACTCTCAAACTAGCACTCGCGTCCGCTCCTGTGCTAGCAATACCGAATTTTGCCAAGCCATTTTCCATTCAAACGGATGCATGTACTTCGGTGTATCGGAGTCTGTCTTACTCCGAATGGTCACCCCTTAGCTTATCTCGGCAAGGCATTGGGACCTAAGAATCAAGGGTTGTCCACCTACGAAAAAGAGTACTTGGCAATCATTTTGGCGAGTCACTCGGTGGCGATCATACTGCGCAGATTGGAGAATTCCTTATATACACCGATCACAAGAGCTTGGTACAATTGAATGAGCAAAGGCTTCACACCCCTTGGCAACAGAAGGTATACTCTAAGCTCATCGGCCTGCAGATACAAAATTGTTTACAAGAAGGGATCGAGAAAACTCTGCTCGCTGATGCATTATCAAGAAGGAGTCACTACGACCAAGTCCTTTCAGCAATTTCGGTATGTACCCCAACTTGGCTGGATGAAGTGGAACAAGGGTATAAATTGGACCGGATCGCCCGGGATCTTATCACTAAATTGACGGTAGCTCCCGACCCCGAGAGGACAGTATTCCTTCAATAATGGGTTGATAAGATATAAGGGTAAAATCTGGTTGGGACATAATGTTCAATTGCAGCAGAAAGTGATATCAGCACTCGCATCAAAGTGCCATTGGAGGACACTCGGGGATACCGAGTGACATACCGCAGGATCAAGCAATATTTTGAGTGGCCTGCCATGAAGTCGATGGTGACTCGGTTTGTGAAAACTTGTACAATATGTCAACAGTCCAAACCAGACAGGTCCAAGTACCCGGGCCTTCTGCAACCATTACCTATCCCCAATCGGTCTTTGGGACACCATTTCAATGGATTTCATTGAAGGTTTGCCCTCTTCTCACAATGCCAATTGCATCTTAGTGGTGGTTGATAAAGCTGTCCAAGTATGCTCATTTCATACCTCTTCACCATCCTTTCAATGCTGCGAAAGTAGCGACGGTATTTTTGGATTCCGTATATAAGTTGCATGGGATGCCTAGTGCCATCATTTACGACGGAGACAAAATATTCATGAGCAACCTCCGGCAGAATTTATTCAAGTTGTCGGACACACAAGCTGTGCATGTCCTCGAGCCTATCATCCACGGTCGGATGGGCGGACCGAGAGAGTCAACCAATGCCTAGAAACTTATCTTCGGTGCTTTGTTCATGCTTGTCCAAGGAAATGGAAAGATTGGCTAGGATTGGCGAAGTACTTGGTACAACACTAGCATGCATTCGAGCATTGGGCAAATCACCATTTGAGGTTTTATATGGCCATGCTCCAAAGCATTTTGGAATCTCCGAAGCAGCGATGCAACCGATGGGTGACTTGGCTGACTTGTCTGGAAAAAAGGGAGCTAATGACAAAATTGGTTAAACAACACTTGCTGCGAGCACGCTCTAAGATGAAGAAGCAAGGCGACAAGAAGCGTTCGGATCGTAACTTTGAACTTGGCGATTGGGTGTACCTTAAATTGCAACCATATGTGCGGACATCGGTGGCAACCCGAGCTAACCACAAGCTGGCATTCAAGTACTTTGGGCCCTATGAGATTATATCCAAAGTGGGCGATGTGGCTTATAAATTACGGTTACCAGTGACGAGTATGGTACACCCGGTTTTCCACGTCTCGCAACTCAAGCGAGCGATAGGAGAGCATACACGGGTGAGTCCTTTGCCTACTAGTGAGAGTGATGAACTTCAAGTTCCATTACGAGATGCTTGGGCAAGCGACTAATTGAGCGCGGCGGGCGGATGGTGACACAAGTGAAGATTGCTTGGTCCGGACTGCCGGAAGAGCTCGCTTCCGGGAAGATATGGAAGCCACCGAAGCGGAAATTCCCAGCGGCACTGCTTGGGGACAAGCGAGGCTCTCAAGGAGGGAGGAATGTTAGCGCATCACGCTCCCCGGATGACGCTACGGCGGGGCCCTCGAGTCGGGCGACATCGAGCGGGAAGGAGGCAAGACCCGTCGGGACCAAGCGCGCCAATGCTCGGGTACATGGGCCGGAATGGGTGTAATTGATAATTTGTAACACCCTGGATTTTCAAAATTCGCAATAAAATAAAATTTGATTTATTTTATTAGGATGCTAGTATTTATCCTAGGTTAAGAGTTAAATTTCTATTTAAACGAATTACTTTATTATTATTTATAAAATCATGTTTGTTGCATTCATGCTTGATAGTTGCATTAGGTTTTATTTGTTTGAAAACTTGATTTCAAAAATCGAATAGAATTCGTTCGAATTTAAATTGCAAACTAGAAGTTAGAAATAAGAAAAGAAAAATAGAAGAAGGAAAAACCCAACCCTGGCCATGGGCCGAAATTTCCCGACCCAATCCCCTTTTCCCTTCCCTTTTCTTTTCCCTCTCGCTTCCGGCCCGACTCGGCCCGCCTCGGGCCCGCGCGAGCCCACCCCAAACCCGAACCAAATCGGAGGCGAATCCACCTCCGATTCGGCCATCCTCGGCGTGCGTGCCACCCCTGCACCCTACAAAGCGCGCCGCACCCAAGGCCCTTTTTTCCCGCAACCAAAAGCCCCCGAGAATCTCGTGCTCTAACCGCCTCCTTCGCCGCCGCCTTGAGCCCGCACGTCGCGCCGCCGCTCGGAGCCCTCGCGTCGCCCGTGGACCGCACGCCGTCCTCCCCGTCGTCCTACCGCCGCCGCCGGTGAAGCCCGAAGCCGAGCCATCGCCGGAGCTGCACGCGCGACTCGACCAGAGTTCTCCGTCCGCTGGTCGCCGTCGCGAGCCACCCGAGCCCCTCCCCGCCCCCGCGCGGCCGGCCGTGCAAGCTTCGCCGTGCTCCCGCTCCGCGTAGGACCCACCCGCACCGAGTTTTGTGCACCGAGAGAGCTAGAACGGCCGAGCTCCGACGAGCTCCCATAGAGCGCCGCCGCGCGTCGGCCGTCGCCACCGCCTCCACCCATCGGACCGATCTCCACCGTCCGATCGGGAATAAACGCCCGCATTAGATAAATCCAACTGTTATGGTCTTTTTACATAAACACCCCCGCCGTCTTAAATATTTAGTAAAGAACCCCCACTTTTACATAAGCACCCTTAGGTTAATTAATAATTAAATTTTAGTCTGTCGGAGCGCGAGTATTGTAATTTTTACACTTAAGCCCACTGAGTAATTTTATAATTATGTTTAGGTACTGTAATTTTACATAAACACCCCTAAGTTTTTCCTAAATTATATTTTAGTCCCGTACTTTTTCATTTAGCCCCTAAACTTTTCCATAATTACAAATAGGTCCCTGAAGTTTCTTTGTTTTGCAAATTAAACCTTAGATCTTAAAACGTTCATAACTTTTAGCTCGTAACTCCGATTTAGGTGATTCTTGCGCTCACGTGTTCGTAGTGACGAGTACTATTTAATGGTACAGTTTTCATAGACAGTAGGCATTGTTTGGTGTACTGTTTCTTATTTGCTATGTATGTGTGTTTTCCGGCGTGACGAAAATAGACGAGGAAGAGTACGAGGATTCACGGGACCCGGAGTTTGAGCAGCAGCAGCAAGAGGAGACAGGCAAGTGTCCTTGATGCACATTGCGCCTACTTTCTTACTTTCCGAATTTACATTACATGCATTACTTGTTTAATTTGAATCCTATTTGTGTCATACCCTGTTCCCTATTCTACCTTGTCGCCTTGGTTATGGTGTAGTATGCTAGGATGGGTACGTCATTGCTAGTTGCTATTAATGG
Source organism: Chloris gayana (assembly GCA_031894775.1). Classification (NCBI taxonomy): domain Eukaryota; kingdom Viridiplantae; phylum Streptophyta; class Magnoliopsida; order Poales; family Poaceae; genus Chloris; species Chloris gayana. The sequence goes on from JAUNZO010004317.1 coordinate 15,850, forward strand.
GGTTCAAATTGAACTAAATGCTAAGCTTGATTAATTATTCACTTGAACATAATGATCATGAATTGGGGGATGCTTTTTAGCAACATGGAACTTAGGTGATCCCGACGGGAGGATGTGGATGATGGTGCGGGAATGCACGAGTACTCGTAGTAGTACTATTGGGCTGCGGTAGCACCTGTTGAGGATCATAAGGACCGGTTCTTGGAGCGGCAACCCGGGACTTCCGCACAAAGCACGGGGCTGATAATGGGTAGGTAGGGTTTAGTACCGAGGTAGCTTCCCGGTTCGCAAGCGTCGAGGAAGGATGAAGGAAGAAGGTGTCTTCGGATTCGGGCGAGGAAAGGCGGAGTACTTCAAGCCACGGTGCAAGAGGGGGCCCCGGGTGATGCGTCACTTCGATGGCGGCGAAACCTTAGCATGGACGTTTTGCAAGGCTGGGAAGTCCTTAGAAAAGACCTTGCGGTGATCTCTTGGCCTCATACCTTCGGAAGTGTCGTTGGCATAATGGAGGTTTTAGTCACTGAATAGTGATGGAATCACCGACACTGTGGGTAAAGTTGTGCAACCTCTGCGAGTGTAAAAGCTGTTATTAGCAGCCGTGTTCACGGTCACGAACGGCCTGGATCCTCACGAGAACTAGAGGGATGGTTTGGGTGGAGTAACCTTTTGGTAGCTACAAGCGGGGTAACTTGTAGTGAGGTGAGCTACGGGCGGGGTAACTCTGTAGTGTGGTTTACGCAAGTGGGGTAGCTTGCGGTGGTTAGCGAGTGGGGTAACTTTGTTGGTGCTTTTATCACATAGTAAATAGGTTGTTTAATTAACTTGACTAGTATAGGTGCTTCTATTGCAAACCACTGTGTCGGCTTTCCTTCTTATACGGCTTGCATGTCATTTTTCCCACACTTGCTGAGTACGACATGTACTCACTCTTGCTATTTCCTGTTGGTATACACTACTGCTGCTCGGAAGCCGAAAGGAGGTACCTTGATGAAGACTACTACTAGGCGTGCGTTTCCCCGGTTGATTGCACCGTGGCGTATGGAGTCTTCCGCTGAGTTTAGTTTAGTCTTTTGAGACATTTTAATAAAGTTATGTAATAAAGATACGCTTGAGACGATGTAATAAGTTATACTATGACATTGGTTATCTTCGTTATTTCACTATTGTCTCTATATGTGTGATTAAGCGATCCTGGCACACATATAGCTATGCATTCGGTCTTGGCCTTAAGGCTGGGTGTGACAAAGTGGTATCGAGCCGTGTCAACCGTAGGACGCTCGTTTAGTTAGAGTCTTCGTGTCTTAGCTATTATTTTAAAAGCTTATTCTCAAAACTATATATATTACTTAAAACTTGTTTATCTATACTCATCTTGTTGCTTTTACTACCTTCTTGTTTATGAAAACACTTTACTAACCCCTCTATTCAAAACTTTATAGATGGTTCGTTGTAAGCTCACTCCGCGCAAGAGAGTGGTTGTTCAGCCCACTCGCATCCCTGAGGCGCTGCTTGGATGTGCCGGCCCGCCATGGTGGCTCACTCCAATGGACTGCATGCGGCTACTACCCCAACACTACGTCGTACATGCTTCAAGGGCTCGGTTTCCACGACGCTCCTCTCTACATTGGAACCAGGACAGCGCTGCGTGGGAGAGGCTACCGGTGGAGGGTGTCGGTGATCCTCTACCGCCGAGTGCACAAATGACGGCATGAGCCGCACCCTTCGTGAGCACCACGCCACTTGCCCCAAGATCTACCTTCGATCTTTGGGATTCGCGATGCTGCTCGTCAAGCTCTTCTTGTGTTACGCGCCGGGAGGGACACCGATATGCGCCACTCCCGGTTTGCTCACTTCCCCTACGAGAGATAGCTGCAGCTTGGACACTACGGTGATGCCCGCACCTGCCGGAGACACCGGTGACGGACTTCGGGAGCAAGTGCGCCTCACTAGAGCTATGGACTTCATGCTGGCTGAGGCTTTGGATGAGATTGAAGATCTACACCGCCGCAACGAGGAGCAAGAGGAGAGGATCATGTCTCTCCATGAGATGCTGACCCCCGAGGATGAAGAGGACGAGGAAGACCACGAGGAGGCGCCACCATCACCCACTGTGCCGCCTAGCTCCCCTCCTCGCGGAGAGCTTACGCGTTTGGCAAGCTGCACCACCCCCGCCACCTCCGGAGGAGTAGTTGTCCAAGAGAGTCATCACTTAGGTCCATGAGGATAGGTCGAGTAGTTAATCGAGTTAGTTAAAGTTTACCGTCGATAGATAGTCTTAGTCTTAGTACGTCCTCATGCTTGGTTTGCTACAATGTTTGGAGTGATGCTTGTCATTTGGAGTTTTTGCTTGAGTGTCGATGGGATGTAAGGCATGTCTTACAACCATCCGTTTATCATACATTATTGAGTTAATAAAGTATTAGTTTGGGTTATATTCTCTCTTTAGTTCTTTTATCTATACCCTTATCACCTCTCCATATCATTTGTTTATACTCATTCATAGCTATTTATTTCTATCTCATGGAATATCTAAGTTGCCCGTTGATATGTCCAATTTCCTATAATATTGCTCATCTCCTGCTTAATTCTTATTATCTACCCTTTATCTTACGCTTGTCGCTCTATTTCTACCTCCATTATGTCCTTGATTATCTTTATCATGATCTTTTCCTTGTTGACCGTGCAAACATGAAGTGAACTTTTCAATCTGTTTGACTCAACGAGATGGCGAGCGCAACAACAACAACAACGACAACGATGGGGATGCACCACCGGAACCTACTCGGCGCAAGTTTTGGCCATGCAAGCCCGGATCCTTCGGACCATGCAGCGAGAACATGATCCGGATGCAGCGAGAACCGAGCAGAACCACCGAGAACCAGAACCACGAAGCGCCGGCTCCGCCACCTAGGGATAAGTTGGGAGAGTTCCGAGAGGACCCAAGGTGCTTGGACAAGGCTATGGTACTCCTCGGCGTCGGATGCGAGCGTCCCAACAACAATCGGGCCTTATCAACTCGGCGAGAGGCCCAACAATGGACGAGAACACTGGAGGCCGTGGACCACTGTTTCCGTTGTGGACGGGTAGGACATTTTGCTGATAAGTGCCCTCGAGAATCGCCCGGCTCGGACCCCGGCCCAAGTTGCTAACAACACTCCAAGCCGCAATGCCAATGCTGCACCTACTCCGACCAAACGGAACCATGTGCGTGCACGTGTCAACCATGTGGACATTGAAGGTGCTCAAGAGGCTCCGGATGTCGTGATTGGTATGTTTTACTGTCTATGATCAAAATGCGAGTTGTCTTATTTGATACTTGGAGCATCGCATTCATTCGTATCTGCTGCCTTCGTTCAAAAACATAATCTACCCATGTCAATGCTTAAGAACCTTATGATAGTTACCTCACTCGGGGGAGAGATGCATGCTAGACAAGTTTGCCGTAAGGTAAACCTTATCATAAGGGGGTAGATTTCCTTGCAAACCTAGTCGTTCTTGAATCTATGGGTATTGACGTCATCCTTGGAATGAGTTGGTTGGGAAAGCACAAGGGTCCGATTGATTGTGCTAAGAAGGCGATGAAGTTGACGGCTAGCTCGGGAGAGGAAGTGGAGTATGTTGTCGATGCACTCATCACTAGCAAAGGGGCGAGTCAATAGCATTGTATTGAATAATTTGGAAGGTACTTCGATTCGGGAGATCCGTGTGGTCAGCGAGTTTCCCGATGTCTTCCCGGAGGAGTTGCCGGGTATGCCACCTGACCGTGACATTGAATTTGTTATTGAATTAGTTCCTGGTACAGCTCCTATATTTAAGCGACCCTATCGGATGGATAGTGAACGGTTAGCTGAACTTAAAACCCAATTGCAAGAACTCTTAGATAAAGGTTATATCCGCCCTAGTGCATCACCATGGGGAGCCCAGGTTATATTTGTTGATAAGAAGGGAGGTGATCGAGAGAATGTGTGTAGATTACCGTGCACTCAATGAGGTTACAATCAAGAATAGATACCCTCTACCACGGATTGATGACTTGTTCGATCGGTTGAAGGGAGCACTGTGTATTCTCCAAGATTGATCTTCGTTACGGATATCACCAATTGAAGGTCCGAGCTTCCGACATTCCCAAGACGGCCTTCATCACTCGGTATGGATTATTTGAGTATACCGTTATGTCCTTTGGTTTGACCAATGCTCCGACCTACTTCATGTATCGATGAACAAGGTCTTTATGGAATATACTGGACAAGTTTGTGGTTGTTTTTATTGATGATATCTTGGTATTCTCGAGGAATGAGGAAGAACATGAGGAACATCTTCGTCTTGTTCTACGAAGCTTAGGGACAATCGGTTATATGCTAAGCTCGGTAAGTGTGAATTCTGGTTGAAAGAAGTTGCTTTTCTTGGTCACGTCATCTCGGAAGGAGGAATATCCGTGGATCCTGGTAAGGTCGATGATGTGTTGAGTTGGAAGGCACCGCAGAATGTCTCGGAGATCGGAAGTTTCCTCGGTTTGGCGAGGATACTACGGACGGTTCATCGAAGGGTTTTCCAAGATAGCAAAGCCTATGACAGAATTATTGGAGAAAGGAAAGACTTTTGAGTGGACACCTCGGCGAGAAGCTAGTTTCCGGGAGTTGAAGCAAAGGCTTACCGCAGCACCCGTTCGACCATGCCCGATATGGAGAAGCCTTTCTCTGTGTATTGTGATGCATGTGGACAAGGCATAGGATGTGTGCTCATGCAAGAAGGAAGAGTCGTAGCCTATGCATCGAGGCGGTTGAGGAAACATGAGGAGAAGTACCCTACGCATGACTTGGAATTGCTAGCGGTGGTTCACGCTCTCAAGATTTGGAGACACTATCTCATTGGGAAGAGGTGTGAAATCTACTCGGATCATAAGAGTTTGAAATATTTCTTCACTCGATCCGATCTGAATCTAAGGCGAGCCGATGGTTAGAACTCATCAAGGATTATGACTTGGAGATCAACTATCACCCAGGCAAGGCGAATGTGGTCGCGAGATGCATTGAGTAGGAAGTCTCATTTGAACACATTGGCTACCAGAGAGCTACCGCGGATATATGTGAAGAGTTTGAGAAGCTTAACCTTGGTTGGGTGACTAACATGGAAGCCGTTGCAATGGAAGTGGAGTCTACACTAGAGAGTGATATTCGAAAAGGACAGACTTGAGGATGCTGCCATTCGGGAGATCAAGTTACTGGATCCAGGAGAACAAGGCCCCGGGTTTCACTGTTGACGATCAAGGAACACCGTGGTACAAGCAACGGATCCGTGTGCCGGATGTTGAGGAAATTAAAGAGTTGATACTTCGAGAGGCTCATAACTCGGCATACTCTATGCACCCGGGAGGCACCAAGATGTACCATGATTTGAAGACTCGCTATTGGTGGTACTGGAATGAAGAGAGCCGTAGCGAGTATGTGGCTTTGTGTGATACATGCCAAAGAGTCAAAGCGAACGACGACGACCAGGTGGACTCCTACAACCACTCAAAATACCCGAATGGAAGTGGGAAGAGATCGCAATGGATTTCATTGTGGGTTTACCTCGGACTCGGGGAGGTTATGATTCTATATGGGTTATTGTGGATCGATTGACCAAAGTTGCACATTTTATCCCTGTCAAGACCACGTATCTCGGACGAGAGACTTGCAGAGCTGTACATAGCAAGGATAGTGTGTCCGCATGGTGTTCCAAAGAAGATTGTGTCGGATAGAGGTACGCGAGTTCACCTCCGAGGTTTTGGGAGAAGTTACATGAGTCTTTGGATACAAAGTTGAACTTTAGTTCAGCCTATCATCCCCAAACGGATGGACGGACCGAGAGGGTGAATCAGATTTTGGAGGACATGTTGAGGTCGTGTGCACTCCAATACGGTAAGAGTTGGGATAAGCTCCTTCCATATGCAGAATTCTCCTACAACAATAGTTACCAAGAGAGTATCAAGATGGCACCGTTTGAGTTCTTATATGGTCGTAAGTGCGAGAACACCTTTGTTTTGGGATCAAGTAGGAGAGAAATTACTGTTTGGTCCTGAGATTCTTCAAGAGGCTGAGAGACAAGTTCACATCGTAAGGGAGAATTTAAAGCTTGCTCGGTCTAGACGAGAAGAGTTACGCGAGATAACCGAAGAAGAGAATTGAGCTTTGAGGTTGGTGACTTTGTATACCTCAAGGTATCTCCTATGAGAGGTTTGCGACGCTTCAAGATCGAGAGGCAAGTTGGCTCCTAGATACATCGGTCCTTTCAAGATCATTGCTCGGATGGGTGAGGTAGCATATCGGTTGGAGTTACCACCACATATGTCGGATGTCCATGATGTTTTTCATGTCTCTCAATTGAGGAAATGTCTGCGAGTGCCGGAGGAACAGCTGCCTATTGAGGAATTGACGAGTAGGAGAGGATCTCACTTATCGGGAGTACCCCGTGAAAATTTTGGATACCCTTGAGAAGGCCACAAGGAATAAGAAGTACCGTATGTGCAAGGTTCGGTGGAGCAATCACACGGAGGAGGAAGCTACATGGGAGAACGAGGATGATCCGAAGAAAGAGTTCCCTAATCTTTTTCCCGATCCATCCGAATCTCGAGGGCGAGATTCATCTTAAGGGGGGTAGGTTTGTAACACCCTGGATTTTCAAAATTCGCAATAAAATAAAATTTGATTTATTTTATTAGGATGCTAGTATTTATCCTAGGTTAAGAGTTAAATTTCTATTTAAACGAATTACTTTATTATTATTTATAAAATCATGTTTGTTGCATTCATGCTTGATAGTTGCATTAGGTTTTATTTGTTTGAAAACTTGATTTCAAAAATCGAATAGAATTCGTTCGAATTTAAATTGCAAACTAGAAGTTAGAAATAAGAAAAGAAAAATAGAAGAAGGAAAAACCCAACCCCGGCCATGGGCCGAAATTTCCCCGGCCCAATCCCCTTTTCCCTTCCCTTTTCTTTTTCCCTCCGCTTCCGACCCGACTCGGCCCGCCTCGGAGCCCGCGCGAGCCCACCCCAAACCCGAACCAAATCGGAGGCGAATCCACCTCCGATTCGGCCATCCTCGGCGTGCGTGCCACCCCCGCACCCTACAAAGCGCGCCGCACCCAAGGCCCTTTTTTCCCGCAACCAAAAGCCCCGAATCTCGTGCCCTAACCGCCTCCTTCGCCGCCGCCTTGAGCCCGCACGTCGCGCCGCCGCTCGGAGCCCTCGCGTCGCCCGTGGACCGCACGCCGTCCTCCCCGTCGTCCTACCGCCGCCGCCGGTGAAGCCCGAAGCCGAGCCATCGCCGGAGCTGCACGCGCGACTCGACCGAAGTTCTCCGTCCGCTGAGTCGCCGTCGCGAGCCACCCGAGCCCCTCCCCGCCCCGCGCGGCCGGCCGGTAAGCTCGCCGTGCTCCCCGCTCCGCGTAGGACCCACCCGCACCGAGTTTTGTGCACCGTAGAGCTAGAACGGCCGAGCTCCGACGAGCTCCCATAGAGCGCCGCCGCGCGTCGGCCGTCGCCACCGCCTCCACCCATCGGACCGATCTCCACCGTCCGATCGGGAATAAACGGCCCAGATTAGATAAATCCAACTGTTATGGTCTTTTTACATAAACACCCCGCTCGTCTTAAATATTTAGTAAAGAACCCCCACTTTTACATAAGCACCCTTAGGTTAATTAATAATTAAATTTTAGTCCTGTCAGTGCATGATATTGTAATTTTTACACTTAAGCCCCTGAGTAATTTTATAATTATGTTTAGGTACTGTAATTTTACATAAACACCCCTAAGTTTTTCCTAAATTATATTTTAGTCCCGTACTTTTTCATTTAGCCCCCTAAACTTTTCCATAATTACAAATAGGTCCACTGAAGCTGCTGTTTTGCAAATTAAACCTTAGATCTTAAAACGTTCATAACTTTTAGCTCGTAACTCCGATTTAGGTGATTCTTGCGCTCACGTGTTCGTAGTGACGAGTACTATTTAATGGTACAGTTTTCATAGACAGTAGGCATTGTTTGGTGTACTGTTTCTTATTTGCTATGTATGTGTGTTTTCCGGCGTGACGAAAATAGACGAGGAAGAGTACGAGGATTCACGGGACCCGAGTTTGAGCAGCAGCGAGCAAGAGGAGACAGGCAAGTGTCCTTGATGCACATTGCGCCTACTTTCTTACTTTACGAATTTACATTACATGCATTACTTGTTTAATTTGAATCCTATTTGTGTCATACCCTGTTCCCTATTCTACCTTGTCGCCTTGGTTATGGTGTAGTATGCTAGGATGGGTACGTCATTGCTAGTTGCTATTAATGGGGTTCAAATTGAACTAAATGCTAAGCTTGATTAATTATTCACTTGAACATAATGATCATGAATTGGGGGATGCTTTTTAGCAACATGGAACTTAGGTGATCCTGACAGGAGGATGTGGATGATGGTGCGGGAATGCACGGGTACTCGTAGTAGTACTATTGGGCTGCGGTAGCACCTGTTGAGGATCATAAGGACCGGTTCTTGGAGCGGCAACCCGGGACTTCCGCACAAAGCACGGGGCTGATAATGGGTAGGTAGGGTTTAGTACCGAGGTAGCTTCCCAGTTCCGCAAGCGTCGAGGAAGGATGAAGGAAGAAGGTGTCTTACGGATTCGGGCGAGGAAAGGCGGAGTACTTCAAGCCACGGTGCAAGAGGGGGCCCTGGGTGATGCGTCACTTCGATGGCGGCGAAACCTTAGCATGGACGTTTTGCAAGCTCGGGAAGTCCTTAGAAAAGACCTTGCGGTGATCTCTTGGCCTCATACCTTCGGAAGTGTGCTGGCATAATGGAGGTTTTAGTCACCGAATAGTGATGGAATCACCGACTCTGTGGGTAAAGTTGTGCAACCTCTGCAGAGTGTAAAAGCTGTTATTAACGGCCGTGTTCACGGTCACGAACGGCCTGGATCCTCACGAGAACTAGAGGGATGGTTTGGGTGGAGTAACCTTTTGGTAGCTACAAGCGGGGTAACTTGTAGTGAGGTGAGCTACGAGCGGGGTAACTCTGTAGTGTGGTTTACGCAAGTGGGGTAGCTTGCGAGTGGTTAACGAGTGGGGTAACCTTGTTGGTGCTTTTATCACATAGTAAATAGGTTGTTTAATTAACTTGACTAGTATAGGTGCTTCTATTGCAAACCCTGTGTCGGCTTTCCTTCTTATACGGCTTGCATGTCATTTTTCCCACACTTGCTTGAGTACGACATGTACTCACTCTTGCTATTTCCTGTTGGTATACACTACTCGCTGCTCGGAAGCCGAAAGGAGGTACCTTGATGAAGACTACTACTAGGCGTGCGTTTCCCGGTTGATTGCACGTGGCGTATGGAGTCTTCCGCTGAGTTTAGTTTAGTCTTTTGAGACATTTTAATAAAGTTATGTAATAAAGATACGCTTGAGACGATGTAATAAGTTATACTATGACATTGGTTATACTTGTTATTTCACTATTGTCTCTATATGTGTGATTAACCGATCCTGGCACACATATAGCTATGCATTCGGTCTTGGCCTTAAGACTGGGTGTGACATAATTGGGCCTAAGCCTTGTAAGGAGCGACGTTAAAAGGAGAACTCGGAGAGAGCGAGAGAGGATCGAACAACAACAACTCCAACCGACTTGCGTAGCAATTCAGCTCTCTGCCTCATCCCCATCCTCTCCGATCTCATCCTCTTCCTGGTTCCGATCTCGCTCATCGTTACCTAATCCTTGTTGCTAACATTTTGCTTGCCTTGCGACCGCACTCGTACTGATGGATTCATTAAACAGCTACCGGTACCCTCTCGAATTATCAACTGATGATGGAGATGAAATGTTTCTGATTTTCGCTCTCCAAAACTCAAAATGTTGCTGATGCGCAGCGTGATACTGCAAAATGTGAATGATGTTCCTGACATGTAAAGCTAGGACAAGCTTCGAGGCACTACTTTGGGATCCTTTTTATCTTTCCTAAGCAAAGGCGCACATGCAACCATAAACTGGCTCCGTTCTGTTCTGAAACAAAACTGGCCCTGTTCGTTTCCTTTCCTCTAAAATTTAGTACTATCACATCAAAGAGAATCTTACTATTTAAGAATATTTTGATCAATTTAATGACAAAACTCTATTGACAAATTGGTGCTAATTTTCGAGATGAATCTAACGATCTTAATTAATCTATGTTTTACTAAAGTGATGCTACAGTAACCGTCTTCTAATCATGATTTAATTAACCTCATTAGATTCGTTTCGTTAATTAGTCTAGGGGCCTGTAATTTATTTTATAATTAAATTTTATTTAATACTCATAAATAATAAGATTCTTTTTGATATGACAACTCTAAACTTTGACCCCAGGAAACGAACACACCTACGCCTTGGATTTTAATGTTGCTCTGCCTCTGTAGCAGCAACAGCGGGACAGGGGCGGCAGAACACGGTAAACCGAGGCCCTGGTTTCAGCTGGATCCCCAGTGAGCCGGTCACAAAGCTTTTCACAAGCAGGGACTAGTTACCATACTCATCACATCACATGCTTCTCTATTTACCATACTCATCACATCACATGCTTCACAAATAGAGGGACTCATTGCTGTTTCAGAGGAGCAGTAATAATCTACTAGTACTGTGATCCTCACGGAACACCATCTGTACCGTGATTCCACCGCACCCTCACTGTGATCCGTCTTGTCCTATGCTATGGATGCTCCTGCCTGCAGGCACACGAGAGGAAGTGGGTGCAGGGCGTTATGGGCCATGGCTGTGGAGCATGTGAAGCGGAGCAGAAGGTCGCATTCAGGTTTACAAAAATGGGAGGCTCGAAATGCACTGCATTCCCGTGTCATCCAGGGATTGAGGACAGGAGACATGCACTCACGAGAGCTCCATCTTGGAATACCAAGCAATATCATCGTTTACTAGTGCTGTTTCATGAACGTCCTGGACGCAGGTCATGTGTTCCTCTCCTTGCCTGATCTCGCCCCGTTTCTTCCTGCCTGGGATCTGTCTCCACATGCTGCCATGTCAGCGCATCCACGTGTCCTCCTCGTCATCCTGAAAAATATTTGATTACCTTCCTTGTCCCCCATAGGCAAGCAGATTGATATCGGCATTGTTAATGATGATGTCCAGATTATCCACCTTCATTGTCCCCCCTATAGAGTTATAGATATGAGAGGGAGCCCTTCTTCAGAAATCTCAATCTCCATTTCCATTTAGTTCAGCGTTCTCAGACAGCAGGCTTATCCTCCTCGGCCACTACTCACTAGGGCCTCTGATTGTCATTAATTTCAGGACCACTTTAATTGCAGCATCAGTTCAGGCACAGGCAAATTGGCTCAACTTAACTTCTTGCACAGGTTCAGGGATATATTAAGACCTGGCAGTGGATCAGCCGTAGCAGGGAGCATCAGAGATTTCAGAGTGATCCTCTTGTACTCTGCTGATTGAGGGGCGACAGCTCCTCAGCCTACTGAAAGTCTGCCATATTTTGATCATCTATAGCTCCGTAAAACACTCACGGAAATTATAATCCAGGTCCGTACAACAGAATAAGGTTGGTCTAGATTATTGCAGTTTAGGCCTGTTCGTTTCCTACCCTCTAAAATTTAGCACTGTCACATCAAAGAGAATCTTACTATTTATGAATATTTCGATCAATTTAATGACAAAACCCTATTGACAGATTGGTGCTAATTTTCGAGTTGAAACTAATGAGCTTAATTAATTTATGTTTTGCTAAAGTGATGCTACAGTAACCATCTTCTAATCATGACTTAATTAACCTCATTAGATTCGTCTCGTAAATTAGTCTAGGGGCCTGTAATTTATTTTAAAATTAAACTTTATTTAGTACTCATAAATAGTAAGATTCGTTTTAATGTGACAGCTACAAAATTTAGACCCCAGGAAACGAACACACCCTTAGTTCTTAGATTCAAATGTCAAGTGCTACCAAAACGACGAGCAACAAAATGAGAAAAACAACACCACACCAATCTGATTCGGAAATGACCCCCATTTTGCTCTGAATATTTCTATTGGTTTGTATAGCGTCACGGCCATCAATTTATTCAGTTGCAATAAAAGTTGGGTAGCGATACCCTCATAGATTTAGATTCAATCCCTACCAAAAAAAATTGATTTGTACATAAAACAAGTATATAAAAAAAGTATATATGTTTGCTATGTAAAAAGAAAATAGGAGTTTTCTGGTCCAAAACTAATGGTCATTAGTTGGATCCAATGGTATAGATTAAATTTTAGAAGTTAACAACTAATAGTCATTAGTAAGGGTAACATTATCAAAATAATATGTTTATAATACAAGAATTCATCATAATTAATAAGTTAGTCAATTTTCACGTGAATTTGTTATAAAAAAATATTTTAAATTTGATTAATCATCATCATTATTATTGTAGTCAATTTTTAGTGTATTTAACACAAATTTGTATGAATAAAAATATTAAATTTTAGTGCAATTACTAAACTACCCTTGAACTAATGACCATTAGTTGAGGAAAAATAATGGCCATTATTTTGGACCAGAAAACTACTTAAAGAAAAATGTCAAAATAACAAATAAGGTTTTCCCTAAATGATCCTTGCTCAACTTGAGTAGTTCGTTCATATATCGACGAAACATGACAGCTAGCCAGCAAGATCTTTTGTAATAATGGAAATTTCCGACTTCAATCTCTTCATAGAAGAAGTATCAGTCCACAATTATTACAAAACGTACCCAAAGCTATAGAAACAATCCATCACATACATAGCGCAGCACATAAGAACTACTCAGGTTATTAATCAATCCCAAAAATCAGAGATCAACCTTGGGACAGGAAAAATAAACATAGCCATCGCCTCTATAGTGCGACAAGCATTATTCAACGTTGCCTATTCTCATCACTCCGCTCCCGTAAGTGCCCCTGAATAAGACATGCGGAAAAGTTGTAAGTGGGCAATTATCAACAGAGCAACATCATTCCTTGTGATCCATATTGCCCAACAAAGCATCAAAGCACCAAATAATAAATTAATTAAAGATGAATTTAGACTTGCTCACTTAGACATTGAGGCCAAAAGGATCTTGGGGAGACCACTCGATCGTTAAGATTTTATCATGTGGCACGCCAAAGTCTAAAAGAACTCCGGTGATTACCTGTGAAGCAGAGCGTGTCATCAGTATGATCACTGCATTGATTTTCGTAGAAGATCACCCATATTTACGAATTAAGCGGCCTGTTCGGCTGGTATGATATACAGCCAAATGACTGCTGCTGCTGGCTGCTGCTACTAATGCTAGTGATAGCTGGTGCTGGCTGTAAGCCAACTTTGGCTGGAAATCATATCAGCCGAACAGGGCGAAGGAATCCCTCCCATCCTACCTCACATACTATAATTATGATATAAGATACTAAATTACAATTGAGGCACCTCTTGAAAATAGATGCACACTGCTTAGACAAATTCAACACTCACCAACTGGTGAGGATAGCCAGAACTACAAAAAAAATATCGAGTATCGTTCGGCAGCTCTAGACAGAATTGTAGCCAACCGTGACAGAAGTGTAGTAAACCGTTTGAGCAACAAAGTATTGTTGGGACTAAGTGGAATCGGGCTAGGTTTGAATCAGCTGGCGTTTTCACAAATTTTGCAAGGGTCATGATTAAAACAACAAATATGCTCACCTCTTTCATTAAATGTGGTCCAACAATTACAGCTCCCGTAGAAATTGGATTTACTATTATCTCATCCAGGTTGTCTACCAAGAAAGTTTCCTGTAAAATTATAATGTCATTATAAATGGATGTATGTGCAAGCGAACCTGTAACAAGACAAAAGATACAATGGTGGATCATTTAATTTCCTGTATTACCTGAATTGGTTGTGTGAGCCGTACTACTTTAACTCCAGTTTCCTCCCACTTGCTGAATCTCTCCTGTGAGAGTGAGAATGTTTTGTTATGAGCTGAAGGTTTTTCTCTCTTGTGAATACATGATTTATCTGCATATAGAGCACATATATATGGGGGGGGGGGGGGAATCTCCAACCTGGTATGGCATAGATGGCAGATCTTTGGCAGCATAGAAAAGCTTTGCATCAGTTCTTTCGTTGGCGACAAAGCCGAACTCGATAAGTGCACGGATCGGGCTGTTTCATTAGAAACAAGTTAATTTAGCGTGGCAGTGCAGTTATCAGCCGCCGGAACAATTAATGAAGAGAAAACATGAGGGGAATGTAGTAGTAGCTAGTATATTGAACCTGATCCCCTCCCCGACGGCGAAGAGGAGCACGGTCTCGGCGGCGGGCGGCGGGTTAATGTGCTGGATGGCGAAGCCCCGGCCCATGACGGGGCCGAGCTCGACAACGTCTCCGACGTCGAGCTTGCACAGCCGCTCCGACGTGGTCCCGGGCACGCACCTGACGAGGAAGTCGAAGCGGAGCCCGGAGCGAGGCGCCGACGAGATGCAAATGTACGCCGGGCGGAGCTTCGTCTCCGGCGAGCTTGGCGGGGAGGGCACGAGGGTCAGGAGGTACTGGCCCGGGGTGGTGTACGCGTCCACGATGTCCGGCGAGGCGCCGGCGAGGTCGAGGGTGATCAGGAAGATGGACTGGTCCTCGGTGGCCGGAACGATGGACGACACGGGCGCAGGGGTCCAGCGCTGGATCCCCCTGCTGCCTTCGGACGGCGGTGCCCTGCTGCGTTTGGACGGCGGCGCAGGCCGTGGTCAAGGCGCGGGGCCGGCGGCGACGGAGCGTCATCGTCGGCAGCGGAGGAGATGCGGTGGGGTGGAAGGCGACGCCGGGAGGCCTCACCATGAGCGTGGTGGACATGGCGGACGCGAAGGCCATTTGCGACGTTCTTTTTTTTTCTTTGTTCTCTCACTCTTCTCTCACTCTCAGGAACGTGAAGGTCTGTGTGCCTTTGTTGGTGGCAGTGCCGCCCGCTTTATATTTGCGCGCGCAGGGCAGGAACACAGTTTTCTTTACTTTTCTTTTTTTTTGTTGGTTGCACGATATTTACCATTTGGAAATTTTTTTCAAGCTTATGCATGTGAGCGAGCAGAGCACACTCATTAATCTCCAGTGCTTCCAGCTAGGCGAGGTGGTACTTTCTACATGCTGTTGTCCTGCTGAGCAGTGCCCTGATGCTCGTTAGCATCAGTAGCCCATGGAGTCATGGACCAGGTTTTAGTCCTTTTGTCAAATTCATGTTTCATTAACGAGTAGTGTCATATCATTTCTACCATATGGTGAAGCTATGATGACGGGTTTTGTTTTGCTGCTTTGTATTATTCACCGACACACATTTCCTCTCAGATTTGTTCATTTTCAAAAAAACTCCGTCATTTTTGTTCCTCACTTTTTTGCTTTCGTTTTTTATCTGGCCGATCGAGGAAATATTAAAGTGAAAACAATTAGAATTTTCTCAACATTTTCATCTGTTCCACCTATGCTCCCCTGGAGGAAATGTAATGCCGTACATTGATTCCACGAATGAGAGTATCAAAACAAAAGGACAGTTGGCATCCCACATCTGGAACTCTCTCCGTCCCAAATTACTTCGACGTTTTAGACTTGAGCACGAGAATTAAGGAGAAGTGAATAAGGTAGATCGCGAGAAAGCGAGAAGGAGAGAGATAGAGATAGAGATGTATTGGGAAGAGAAAAAGGTGCATTGGGATGCGAGAATGACGAGTAAATTAGAAAATCCGGATGAGTGCTAGAATGACAAGTAAATTGGGACGGAGGGAGTAACAGCATAACCGTAGTACTACTTGCTTGCGTGGTTGCCTGTGCGCTGCCTGCCAGGCAGTTGCACCAGCCTCTAGTACTGTAGAGGGCTACCGCATGCTATGAATCGCAATAATTCTAGCGACAATATAGGGGTACCGTGCCTCTATCGCGACGATAGTGTCGTTCTCTAGCGCAGTAGCACTCCGACCAGCAAAATAGCGAACGCACGAATGACTAAAATACCCCTTTTGTTATTTTTTATTCTCTTCTTGCCAAAGAGATTATAAGCCACCAAAAAGAATAACAAATTATCCACCAGAACCGCGACGCATGCTCTGGACCCTGGGCCATTGCCGGTGATTTCAACATGATTTTGGACCCCCAGGACAAGAACAACGATCGCATCAACCGAAGGAACATGCAACGATTCCGCCAAGTAGTTGGCGACCTCGAGCTCAAAGACCTTCACCTCCACGGTCGACTGTTCACCTGGAGTAATGAACGTAGCAACCCTACACTTGTGAAGCTCGACCGGGTCCTTATTTCGGTGGATTGGGAGGAGCTCTTCCCGCAATGCTATTTGCAAGCACTCTCGTCAGATGTGGCGGACCACTGCCCATTACTGCTACAATCCAATGGTTCCATTAAATCCAAGCCACGTTTTCACTTTGAGATCTTCTGGCCGAAGTTCGATGATTACCTGTAGGCGGTGGAAAACGGCTGGCACTGCGACTCCAACATTACCAACCCCTATCGACGGCTCGACTGTCTCCTTCGGAATACAGCCAAAGCGCTGCAGAGTTGGTCCGACAAGAAGATCGGAAATATCAAGACCCAGCTCTTACTGGCTAGGGAAGTGGTGCTGCGCTTAGACATGGCGCAAGACCACCGACTGCTCTCAACTGCGGAGGTTGAATTTCGTAAAAGACTTAAGGGGCTAAGTCTGGGTCCGGCATCGCTTGAGCGCACAATTGTGCGACAGCGCTCGAGAATCAACCAGCTACGTGAAGGGGACGCGAATACGCGATACTTCCATGCTCACGCAGCGTTCCGCCAACGGAAGAATCACATTGCCAATCTAATGGCTGACGAGCGGTGCTTAACCTCGCACGAGGAAAAGGCGCAACTCGCTTTATTCCTACTTCGATGATATCCTAGGCCGGGAACCCATTCGTGAAAGCTCCCTACACCTAGAAGAACTGGGCATCACAGGACGAATCTTCACCACTTGGACGATCCATTCACGGAGGAAGAAATCTGGGTAGTTATCAAATCGCTACCCGCGGACAAAGCACCTGGGCCGGACGGTTTTACTTGCTGCGTTCTATCGAGACAGACATGGCAAATCATCAAGTCTGGATGTCATCGGTGCATTTAACGCTTTTTATGTTGAAGACAGAAGACAACTACACGCCGTCAATGGAGCCTTAATCACGCTAATACCCAAAGGCCCCGATGCGAAAGCCCCGAAAGACTATCGACCGATCAGCCTAATTCACGACTTTCCAAAACTAGGATCTAAGCTACTTGCAAACCGGCTGGCGCCACACCTTGCGCAGATCATCTCCAAGAATCGGAGCGCCTTCATTAAGGGTCGCTCCATCCTGGATAATTTCAAATATGTGCAACAGGCTGCAAGGTTGCTCAAAGCTCGCAAGGTACCAAAGATCCTGCTGAAGCTGGATATATCCAAGGCATTCGACACGGTGGCATGGCCCTTCATCATGGAAGTCTTACGAGCCTGGGGCTTCAGCACCAAATGGTGTGGTTGGATTACCAATTTGCTCACCTCGGCCTCCACTAGAATTCTCCTCAATGGATGCCCAGGAGACCCGATAAAACATCAACGAGGCCTAAGGCAGGGCGACCCGCTCTCCGGAACGACGGTGGATTCACGACATCCAGGGTGCTAGATCAGTTCAAGTGATAACGGAATTCATCCACCTAAGACAACGCATAAGCACCGTTGAACCGACCAATGAGCCGAGACGAACAATGCGGCGGTGGACCTCGAATGGGCAATACTCGGTTAAATCAGCCTACCATATGGATCGGGGTCCTCTGCATTACTGTTTTCTAATGCGAGAGAAATCTTTTGGCATTAGCTCCCATCTCCACCGTGCATTTGGACGAGAAAGGCTCGGATTGCTCCACTAAAATAAAACAAGTAAAGGGTCCACAATCCATCAAATCCTTCTTGCCCAACTTCTTCTTCCTCCTTCCTTCTCGGTTTTCTCCGAGTAGCCGACACCCATCTTCGACGGAGACTAGGCTAGAATCCGGCATGAAAGACACCCCGCCGGCGTGCTTGCCGAAGGCCGCACTCACGCTCACCTGCATGCTCGTCGAGTCCGCACCGGTACCTACAGGCGTGCTTGACCGAAGCAACATGCGGACTAACCATGTGCTTTCCAACAACTTGCAATATGGTCGTGGCTCGACGATGCTCTTCCAAGATGCCATGGGACGACAGGACACAATCTTTCGGGAGAACTAATTGTCGAAGGAGTGGCTCAATCATCTTGCTTGGCGCTCATAATTGATTGGGTCAAAGCTCAATCTAGAGACGAGCTCGTTGCCTCGGTCTACGTCTTTGGACCTCGATTGAAGACTGAAATATTTTGATTCAACGCTTCTAACAGTTTGATTCGATTGAAGAGTCAATATGGAACTACTAATTGCAAATTTCATTGGTTTCTCAAGTAATTTTCCAAACTTAGTTATTCGTAATGCTTGTGCCGTCAAGGCAACCATCTGCACCGTCGACCGGCCTCCACAACACCCAACCTGTGGCAACGTCGGTTCCCGGATGCGGTTGCTGGAGTACAAGCATGGACACCCGGCGGTCCATGGTCGAGCGCCGCCGTTCCATTGTGGTGATAGTACCCCTTGGATGCGATTGTTTCTCTCTATCTTTTTAATTAAAGAAAATGGCGAGCAATCCTAGCCTTTCTTTTGTCGATTGATGGTCCAGGTGGAAGCTAATGCACAAAACATCTTCTCTGCATTTACACTGTAAAAACGCTACCAATGCAGAGAATCCTGATCCCTACCATATGCTGCACTATGGCAAGACAGACTTCCAAGGAGCAGGACAAATTTGGGACTCCTGGGCGCCACTACGCGTAAAATTTTTTGCTTGGCTGGTCTTTTGGCAGCGAATCTGGACAGCGGACCGTCGCCGTCGGCACAACCTCGGACGCTCCAGCCGCACTGTCTTCCGTGCGACCAGGAACCAGAAACATGCGACCACTTGTTTGTTTCCTGCCCCTACAGTCGAGCGGTCTGGTGGGAGGTCATGAACTGGGCAAACTGCAGCTGCTCCTCTTTGACAACAAGGAGGCCTCGGTGCTTCAGGTGCTAGCCTCTATCCAGCGCGACGCTGATCTCGTGGATCAAGGCGGGCGCAAGACATCTGGGTCATCTGTTCCGTGAGTAGTCCACTAGAGCTAGGATGGGTGTATCCATGGAATTGTAACCATTGGCTTGCCGGCAATACAACACCGGTGATGTAAAACTTTGCGCTATTTAGACGCCTTCTTCTTAATACAATGATGCGCAGCTCTCCTGCGTATTCAAGAAAAAAAAAACACAACCACTTTAATACTCATGAATTATAAAAAGACATCCTAAAATATCAACATTCATGTTTATATAACCATCATTAGGAACTGAATATACGTAAAATTTAGAAAACAAATTATGACATGCCATAGGCAAGAAAAAAAACAACTATTATATCTAGATATTGACATTAATTGTGCAAATACATAACATCTTGTTTATCTTCATCAGAATGAGATGCAATGTCTTAATTCCTCTTTGTTCAATATATAAAATGCCACTATATAAGCTATAGTAGAAACAACAAGACATATTTGTTAGGTTCTTACTTTTTTATGAGTTGCTTAGTAATTTGACCAGTTTTTTGTTTGATTTGAAAGAGGTTATTTTTCTATAGATTGAAGCTCTATTTGACTTTGTACATTAGAAAAATCTATTTGTCATGATATTTGGATGATGGTCGAATGGTTACTGATGTAAAATGTAGAGTCACAAAATAATTAATATAAAAGTTGGGAAAGAAAAAAAACTAATCAACAGTATATTAGTAAATAGTTAAAACATATTTGTATAAGTATATTGATTGTAATGGAAATGAAAATATTTATGGACCATTTGGATCCCCATAAGCGAGCTAAAACAATTCGCTTTCCTAAGCTTGACCTATTTGGGATCCCATTGTATTGAATTCATGAATTGTTACTCTTTCTGATTCAAAATAGTATAAACCTTTCGAATAGCATGCTGATATATCTGCACTGCATCCCTAACCCGTGGCTCCACGATACCACCAACACATGAGGAAGCACCATGCCAGTGTCCTTGACTAGTAGTGCAACTTGCCTCCGTTGCTTTTATTTTATTTAACTAGGACACTATAATAATCACCAACTACATCTTGTTATTGCGTCCATGCTGAGTCTACTTCATCCTATGTGATGTGATGTGTTGTTTGATATGTTGAAGCTTATCCTACATTGCTTAAGGTGTGATACCTTGTTTTACGCCTTATTTAAAATATGGAACTCGAAATGTTGTTAATATATGTTAAAGATAAATAATGTGAAAAAATACTTTAAAATTTGAACAAGATAGATAAAAATTAGTTAACCATGCATAATTTCATTGCTTCATGCATTATATGGTACTTATGCTCTATCCAAATTAAGTGAATTGAAATGTTGTTAACATCTAAGACAATTATTCCTTAATAAGAGAAGAAAGAATGGTTGCTTTCTTAAATTTTAAATAAGATGGATAAAATGTAAGTTAATCAGAGATAATTCTCATTGTCGCATCGCCCCCGATCTCCTCTTTGACTTTAGAATTTTTCAATTTCGGAACAATTGGTTTACATTTTATCTGAGAGAAGAGAATCTGATAAACAAGTTTTCAATTTAGAACAAGACGGATTACTCGCAGGTAAAAAGATTTCCTTTCATCTCATCTGGTCGGTAGCTCAAAAATGATTTCCATGTGAATTGATCTGTTACATCTATACATCGATTGAGGAACAGAGCATATACTTACTACTAGTATAACAAATAATGTGTAGGTGAGTTATACTACTACTGTATCTGTATCTGTATCTGTATCTGTATATGATGAGTGAAGTCAAAAATAATGTTGTTCATCCGTATCCGAGCATCTTGGGCGCCAGGTTGAGCAGCGGCTCGAGCGCGCTGGGCGCGAACTTCCTTGCGAAGAGGAAGCACACCTCCGCCGGCTGGCCGTTGTAGAGGCAGGGCCGCTGCTGGCCGGCGACCGAGATGTGCTGCTCCGTGGTGGTCAGCCTCCTGAGGAACGCCTCGTTGACGTCGGCGCCGCCGAACGTGGCCGGGTGCGCGCCGCCGCGGGACCAGTCGACCCAGGTGACGCTCCGGTTGGCGATCCTGTCCGGCGCGACGACGGAGAGCACGGTGGGCAGGTAGTGCTCGTCGACGTAGCAGGGCGGCCTGCAGTGCTCCTTGAACTTGGGGTAGTAGCGTTCGTCGGCGACGACGTCGACGGCGAGGTCGCGGCGGAGCTCGAACCACTGCGCGCCCTTGCGCCACTGGTGGCGGCGGATCTCGGGCGCCAGGCCGGCGCGGTAGCGGCCGCGGCCGTGCGGGCCCGGGTCGTCGAAGGCGCCGACGAAGCTGTGGCGGGAGCGGGTGAGGTAGGTGTACGCCACGGGGAAGGCGAAGAGAGGCACGCACGATTCCGAGAGCAGCACGAAGCGCTCGTTCCCCGGGTCCAGCAGCGCGTTCGCCAGCAACCGCCGCTCCGCGTCGCACATGCTCGTCTCGCCCCAACGAGCCACCTGTCCAGTTCATTTATCTTATTCATTAATAAATCTTAATCATAATAATCGCCAATGCAATTCCCCTGCTACTTGTGTA
The DNA here is from genome assembly GCA_031894775.1 of Chloris gayana. Taxonomy (NCBI): domain Eukaryota; kingdom Viridiplantae; phylum Streptophyta; class Magnoliopsida; order Poales; family Poaceae; genus Chloris; species Chloris gayana. Next base: position 37,557 of record JAUNZO010004317.1, read on the forward strand.
CTACTTGGGGGAGGTGAGGTCGGTTTGACATCTTGGAATTTGGAATTTCCAGACCCCACTAGCACTAGCTTGAGAAGAGAAAGTGGTGGAGTTCTCTGGTGATCATGCCAACACAGGGCCAAGATTCGGATTCCGATTGGTGACGGCACACGGGTACAATTGACCGGCAACTTGTTGGATAGGGAAGACAAGTACGCGTCGTTTTCAACCCGTCTTTGTTGACCTCACACACACCGTGCCCGACCCGTCATCGTCCGATCACGCTCCGTTGAAACTGTTTTTCCCTGCTGGAAACAAGACGGAACAAGCAGTACCTGGCTGGGCACCTGGCGGCGGTAGAAGACCGACTCCGGCGGGAAGTCCGGGCGGTACCCCGGCGTGGAGTGCACGTACACGGAGAAGCGGGCCCGGTCGCCGCCGGCGAAGAACCTCTCCCAGAGCGGCGCCAGCGGCAGCGGGCCCCGCGTGAGGAACATGAACGCCACCTTGGGCGCGCGCCGGTACGGGTACCGCGCCACGCTCGGCCGCCACGACGCCGCCCACATCAGCTCCTCGTCGGTCATGTTGTGCCACGCGCTCGCCGGAGCGCGCCGCCACCGATCCAGTCCCGCCGCCCGCCGTTCCTCCTCGTCCTTGCACGCCGACGACGTCGCCGCGGACAGGACCTCGAGCCGCGGGATCAGCGTGCCGGGGAAGTGACGCCGACGTCGGCGCCGAGGAGGAGCACGACGGCGGCGACGAAGCCGGTGGCGAGCACGGCGACGACGAGGAACGAACGGAGGAGCTTGGGCGGGATCGCCCTGCCTGACGGCGACGGCTGGGGCCTCGTGGTTGTCGCGGGATTACTGTCCTTGCCATTTCCGGCGCCGCCGTCGACCACCACCACACCCTGCATGCTGGTGACCAGCGCAAAAGAAGAAACTTTTTCAGCTGCCGCAACTGCTGATCGATCCTAGCAGCTTATACAGCTAAGCAGGAAAAATTCGTGCACAAGAGGACGGAGAATTCGGAGCGGTTATTCACTTCTTCCATATATCTTCCAAAGTACCGAGTCCTTGTAAAGAAAATAAAAATCAAAACTTTGACCCAGCGGCACATGTGGCAGCAGCAGGGCAGCGGTTACCGGTTACTGTTGTTATCAGAGGATCAGCGTTTTCTGGACTGATCAGGGAGAATTCGGGGCATTATTTTTTTTGGCGAAACAATTTGGGCCAGTAATTAACCGGACCGACTAGTCGAACAGTAACGATTCCTTGGCGGGGAGGCAAGGAACGCATAAAGACGAGATCACCGGAGCAGAGCAAACCACCATGGCAAAAGCAGAAAAGCACGGGGCCGAGCGAATCACCCAACCAAGGAATATTAAAATTAATGAACCGATGGCGAATCGAGGGCCGGGGAAAGGACAGACCTTTTCCGCTCCGATTCCGGCAGCGCGGCGGTGGACGGAGGGGTGTCTTCTTGCTCCCGCACGGCACGGCGGCGGCGGCGAGCAGCTGTCAGCCGGGAGCCCGGAAGAAAAGATGATGGATCGGGGAAACGGGCACGGCATCACACGAGAAGCTCGCACGCTGGAAGGGAAAGTGGCGTCTAGGGGTTGGGCACGGGCATCCTCCGCCGATGCCAAATCAAGAGAGGGTTTGGGGTTCGCAGGCTTTTCAGCACAGGCATGAATCCAAATTCCTCCTTTCCTTGTTGGGGGTTTCAGTTTCTTTCCAATAAATCCTTTCCTATAACACCTCCTGTATTTGGTTTATTACTCTTCTTTTTGGCCCGGTGTGCTCCCGTGTGTGTAGTCCATTTTGTTTTCCTTCCAATAAGAATAAGAAATGACCGAAATGGCTAAACCTTTGAGAAAGAGCACCCATCTAATGGTGGTCGTAAGCCACAACACTCTATTAGAGGTCGAGACTGGTCGGACAGGAGGTTGAGTAACGGTCAAAAGCTACAGCAGAGTGGATGCACTGTGACTTCCCATTGAATTTTGTTCCGTTAGTGGAAATGGTTTTTTTCGAAGGTCATAGTGGAAATGTTTTCGATTGCGATCAAAGAGATGCTACAAGATACAAGAGGTGTGTGCCACCACCATAGAATTTTGTAATTGAGGTAATGGAATGGGTGCTGATGTGAAAAAAGGAAAGCAATGCTTCCCTTTCAGTTATCGTTCCTGTGGGTTGAAGAAGGTTTGGCTTGTGACTGGCCATTCACATTTTTTTGTGGGGCCACGTGGACTAGGTTGATTACGATTACTTGTTACGGTTTGCTTATCCTATCCATTTGGCTGGAGATTTCTGGAGCGAGACAGCGAGCGTAGGTGTCAACACAGGCGTGAATACTCAAGGAAGACGGGCACATCCTCCCCTATAATTGAAAATAAACAAGGAGAAAGCTACTGAATTTCGATGCACTGATTGGCACTATGATAGAGCCGCCTACGGTGGAATGTTTCACATATACATCTTTACAGGAAAGAGATGAATTGTCGTTTTCTTCACCGTTGGATCGATCAGGGCTTATGTGCTGCCTTTTTATAAGGGTTTGGTAATTGTGTATGAGGTGTCGGAGCCAAGGTTGAGATAACCGATTGAACCGTGAGAACCGTCCGGGGCCGGTCCACCGGTTAACCGGATAACCGAAAAAACCGGCCGGTTAGCCGGACGAAATTTGATTTGTGGCCGCGCCGGTCGCAGCCCGGTTAACCGGCCGGTTTCTCCGGTTAACCGGTCGGTTTGCCCGGTTAGCCGGCCGGTTTTCAGCCCGAGTGCAAATTGCAATAGAATCAAGAAAAATTCAGAAAAATAGGGAAAAAATGCATTAACTGCCCTAAAATATTAATGATAATTTTAGACATAAATTCATATTATATCCACTTCATAGGACACAACACAACCATATTGCCCAATGAAAAGTCAAATATAGTTGTCTAACTCATATTGTTCACAAATTCATACAACAACAAGATTAATTGTACATAATACATAGAAAATATGACTTTCACTCATGTCTCGGCTATAGTTGTCCAAAACATAGTCTTCAACAAATATTATACATCAAGAAAATTTGGGAGAGGGAGGGTTAGTCGGCCGGTTATAGCGGTTAACCAGCGCTTTGACCGGTTAACCAACCGGTTATAAGGTTCTATAGCCTTTTTACCTTTATTTGTATTCTGTAAATTTTTTCTATGTCAAACAACTTCAATTTCAAATTATAATTTTACTATAAATCTTTATTTCTTCTCTAGTTTTTTAACAAATTTTTTATACAAAATTTTTCAAATTTTGAAAATTTTTGAATTTGAACCGGGGTTAACCGGCCAACCGGTGCAACCGGCCCGGACCGGTTTACCGGTTAACCGGGTTAACCGGCCGGTTAACCCCGGTTCTTTGAACCCTGGTCGGAGCCGCTGCTTGCATGCTGTACACAAACATTTGAAAACGGAGGTTTCGATGACGATGCTTGTGCGCTCCGATCCGTGTTATTTTCTGCGCCTGCACGTGCGCAGTTTGAAGCTTTGTACAGTTCCGGAGGAGCTAGCTGAAATTGGCGGTATGCAGTGCATCGTTTAATCTGTACTGCTGTCCAATCAGTTGTTTTTCTCCAAGATGCGCTGTACTTTGCAATTAGTTTCAAGTTCATGGAACATGCTCGGCCCGGACAAACGCTTGAATTTCTCAAGCAGAAACATGTGGTTCAGTTCAGTTGAGGGAGTCCTCTTGCTCACAAAAAAGAGGAATGTTGAGGAGTCCTTGTTTTGCGTGGGCTAGCCGATCCTAACCACGACTCCACGAACGAGCGACTCGCCCAAGTAGTGGGCCAATAGAAGGAAGGGGAATTGCAAAAGAAGTCTTGTTTTGCAATCTAATTCTAAAAACGGTCCTGTTTTGTAAACTTTGCAAAATCGGTCCTGTTTTTCGAATGTGAAGCTACCGTTCGGTCTCCTTTTTGTCCACCGTTACTTGAGTGTGTTTTCCGAAATAAAAAAAAGAAAAAAAAGAAAAAAGACACTCATACCCACGACTATCTACATCCCGAGCTCAACCATTCTCTCATTCCCATTCACCCGAGGAGGCAAAACCTAACCCTAGAGGTGAGCTGCTCGGGCGTGCGGGCGGGCGAGCACGAGAGGCCGCGGCGGGCTGCGGCGCGCGCGGCGAGGCGTGCGGGCGCGCGGGCGCGGGTCGCGCGGGCGGCGGCGAGCGCGCTGCGCGCGGCGTGCGGGCGCGGGGAGCTGCGAGGCGCACGGGCGGGCGAGCTGCGGGGGCGCGCGTACGGCGTGCGGGCGGGCGAACGCGCGGGCGCGGGGCCGCGCGGGCGAGCGGCAGGCCGCTGCGCGCGGCGTGCGGGCGCGGGGCCACGCGGGCGAGCGGCACGGCTGCGCGCGGCGTGCGAGCGGCGCGCGCGCGGCGCTGAGCCGCGCGGGCAGCGGCCGGGCGGGCGGCGGGCTGCGCGGGCTGCACGGCCGCGGCGGGCTGCGCGGGCGCGGCGGGCTGCGGGGCGCGGCGAGCTGCGGGGGCTGAGCGTGGGTTTCATCTTTCTCGGATTTGAGTAAAAAGAAAGTAAGAGATGGCCACCGGTTTCGGGTAAATTCTACATCCTTTGATTTTCATTCTCACATTGCAGCAATATGGAGTTATGCTTGATGAATGTTTAGCAGTAGCAATCACAATTGTCTCAGTAGCTTATTGTTCATGATTGTATTCGCGAGGGAAGTAAATGTTATTGTTAAAATGGGTTCATATTTTAGCCTTCCAGCTGGGGGCCTAAAACATATTGCAGAAGGAAAACTTTGTCTCCAATTATTGTTGATGCAAATAAATATGGGATGATGGAATTAATTAATCATATAGCTGAGGAATATGTGTGGGGACCTAATCAATATATCACTTTATGGCGTTCATCTGGAAACATTGAAGATGTGTGTGTTCCAATAAAAAGTGATGAACAATTGCATCGGTGGTTTCACATGAACTTATAGACAGGTTTGGTGTATATTGACGCTGAGGTAAAAGATGGTGCTGTTTCACTACAATGCTCACCTACAAAACGTGCATTGCACCCTACAATTAGAGATATCACATTAGAAACACCAAGTACTCCATTACTAGAGCTAGATGCTCGTGTTGATCCAACTCCACTCAAACAACATACAACGAGAGAGAGAGAGAGCCACACAAAGAGAGAGCCACATCCAAAAAAAGTGTCAAGAAATCTAAACGAAAACATGACGAGGATCCGATAGGTGTTGATGAGGAGAGCTTGTACTCGACACCGATTCTCTTGTAGCATTGAGTGATAGTAGCTATGACACCGATTTAGCTGCGTCATCGATTCCGACATTGACTATGATCCTGATGATGAAATAGAAGATAAGGATGATGAGGAAATCCCTCCATTCTCATATGATGTTGATGATCCGTATATTGAAGTGGGTGCAGTATTTCCAAATCTGCAGCAATACAAGGACGCAGTCACACAACATGCTATATTGAATGATTATGCCTTTAAACCCACAAGAACAGATCCAGGAGAAATTTAGACTTGTGTGCAAGAGAGCAAATAAAGACTGCAAGTGGAAATTTTTTGCTCGTACTAGCAAGAAAAAGTATGCTGGATGCAAGGTAAAGCATGTCCATAGTTGCTGAATACACATTATTATATCATGTGACTATATCATGTGTCCATATCCGAGGAGTGCAAGGTAGACTATATCAACAACAACTTGTCCGAAAGTTTCAATAGTTGGGTGTACAAAACCAAAGATATGCATATTGTGCAAATGCTTGATCGGATAAGGCAAATGATCATAACCAAGTTTGAGTTGAGACGCAAAATTGGTAACAAAATGATTGGAAGAATCATCCCAACTATTACGAAGAGTCTCAATGCTCAAAGCAAGAACATCAAAGGCCATGAAGTGTTAATGTGTGGCAATAGTACAGCTGAAGTAACGAGTGGCCATTGTTAGGCATGCGATCAATTTGGAAGAATTGACTTGTAGCTGTAGGGCATGGCAAGTATGTGGAAAGCCTTGCATGCATGCTTTAGCAACTATTGCCAAGGTCGGTTCTCGGGTAAATATGGAGGATTTTGTTCATGACTACTTTTCTGTTGAGAAGTTCAAGAAGACCTATGGAGGTACTTTTAAACCAATGACTTCTCAAGAACAATGGACACCGGTGGATGTTGCCTATAAATTGAAGAAGCCGAAATTGAGGAGAAAACCTGGGAGACCTAGAGTGTTAAGGATCAAAGGTTCTGATGAGATTGGCAACACCAAGAAAAGAAAATGCACGGAGTGCAATGAGCTAGGCCACACAGCAAGATATTGCCAAGGAGGCCCTACAGCTAGTCAAAGGAGGAGGCTATCATCATTGGAAAATACATCCGAGTAAGTGATTTATCTTTCTCGATTTTTTTATTAAAACAATCCTTTTACCTTGCTGATTTTTTCTTTCTAATCTAGTGCAAGTGTAAGTGGGGATGCAACTACAAGTGGAATTGCAGGTGCAAATGATGGTGGAAGACCGCCTAGTGGAAGAGGGAGGGCGAGAGGTAGGGGAAGGGGAAGGAGTGCAAGTGCTTGGGCGGGGCCTTGGTGCATGGTTTGGTGTTTAAAATGAGATGTTGTGTATGGCACCAAATATTTTGTGCTTATGTTCTAATTGTACTGTTGGACTTGTAATGGTGTCTTTGTTGGAGACTTAATGGACATGTATCTCGTTGGATTTATGATGCTTATATAATATTAAGTGATGTGAAATATGATGTCTTAAATGTTCTATCAGTTTTGCTTGTGGTTCATCAATTTTCGTCAAAATTTAGATGAAATGCTGTCAAAATTTTGTCTAATTTATGTTATAAATTTATACTTTAGAAACATTAAAATTGTGTAACAAAATACGTGTAAATAATTGGACTTTTGTTCCACATTGTCACATTTGAAAATAGTACATGAAAAGGACAAATATGTCTTTTTGCCTGTAACTTAACACCGTTAAGCCCTCCAAATAGAACAGGACCTACTTCTACCTTCAGATTTGAAAAACAGGACCAATTTTGCAAAGTTTAGAAAACAGGACCGTTTTCAGAATTAGATTACAAAACAGGACCGGTTTTGCAATTGCCCCTAGAAGGAACGTGCGTGCGTGTTGGGCCTCTCGAAGTCAAGGGCCAGCCCAAGCTGGCCCAGGACCTGCTTGATTCATGGTCGTCGTGGTCTTCCTAAGCTCTGACTGCAAGTGGAAGTTCTCCTTCTCCATTCCGTCATTCCGCATGCCAAAAAAAAAAAAAAAGGATGGAGCAGCAGCCTCAGTACTAGTACGTGTGCCAGGGAGTGTTGACTACGGAATTGATCTACGCCCGATCGTGCAGTAACGCGTTTCCTCCTCCTCACGGACCGAATAATTGACCGGTGCACTAGCCGCTTTTTGGGGTGATAAAAAATGCGTTGACTTGGACCTCCGACTCTCCGTCATCCTAATTCGCTCTGGATTTCTGCGTCCATCTACGTCTAGCAGCAGCAGAAATGGAACGGAATGGAGCTAAACGCCGCATTCCTCCGCTCCACGCAACGCACAGGATCCGGCAAATCCACACTAATTTATGGTCTCAAATCACAAATAATAATCATGTTTTTCCGCTCCCTTTTATTTCTTGTTGTGTACTAGTATTGGTGTGCAAGCTGGTCAGAAGCACGGACGCGTTTGGAGCTTGGATGCGGATGGAGATGGTTCGTGCGCGGTAGGCGGGACACCGACTCTTACCTAACCACCAGAATAAACAGCAATGCCGTGTTTAACATGTGGGAAACACATTTCTTTTCCATTGTGAAACGACATAATCATAAAAAGGGCGGGCCGGCATTCTCCATCAAGTTTTTTTCTTCCCCTTTTTTTGTTTTGCTGGAAGTAAAATACTTATCAGAGTTAAGAGGAGGCCTCCCTACAGAAGTTCACAGGAACGCACAACAGGATGAGCTATGATTACTTGTGATGAAACAGAGAGTTTGGGCAAGTGGTAGGTGGTCGCCCTACTTTGAAGTATAG
>JAUNZO010004318.1:0-23522 GCA_031894775.1 Chloris gayana
TTTTACAAGGGAGTTCTTTCACACATTTTTTAGATAAGTTTCGGTGGAAGGCCATGAAGCCATGTACCACATGTCTTCTAATAACGTATGATGGCTGGATCGAGACCACTGATCAACTGATGCCGCGTACAATCACGCGTGATTAACCTTGTTAATGATGATTTGGATAAGAACATGTATCATGTCAAGCGCGTTGGGCCGTGCTTAATCTGGGAGCGTCACTTTCAGTTAAAAGCTCAGCGTCGACAAGTAGGTTGTCACATGCTTTTGGATCAAGCATCAACCTCGCCTAGCTAGACTGAGGATTTGGTTGAGTGCGACCAAATTAATTTAGACCAAATGGCACACGTACGTACGGACGAACGAGTTAATGATTGTTCTCTCTTTCTGAAAATTTTCGATCGATTTCACTGGTGGTCTCTACACCGAACTGACCAACAAAGACCAGTAGCTAGTGCGGTGAGCAATCCAGAAAATGGAAAGAATGGCCGGTGCACGAGCCATTTCCGAACGGCAGTTCGGTGGCCGTGAATCAGCAGCAGCCCTTTTGGCCAAACCAAAAAAAAAAATTGTGCTCGTCTAGTGCTGCAGCCGCCCCACAGGTGCACGACAGAAAGCACAGAGCAGAGGCGGTGCGTCACTACTGCACACCGGAAAGGGCAAGGAGATTGCGAATATTCATTTCTCAGCTCGCGTAATAATGGCACGAAAATAAATAAAAACGAAACCGGAAAAAGGCCAGGCGTCGTCGTACCTCGCGCCGTACGGTCACTTGTACCCTCCACCCACTCCGCTGCGCCCCACTGCATCCGGGGCCCACGAGTCGGTGAGGCAGGAGCCACGCGCTCACGCCTCTATAAATGGCAGCAGCACCACCGCAGCTCGCAGAAAGAAACGCTTCCGTTCCAGTCCAGCAGCATCACAGACGGAGCTGAGCGATGAGGCAGCTGATCAGGCGTCTGTCCCGCGTGGGCGACTCCTGCTCGTCGTCGGCGTCGCGGCGGCGCGGCGGGAGCTCGGGGCGGAAGGGCGTGCCGGAGGGCCACGTGCCGGTGTACGTGGGCGAGGACGGCGAGGGGAGCGGTTCGTCGTGCGCGCCGAGCTGCTGTGCGCGCCGCCGCTCGCGGAGCTGCTCGGCCGCGCCGCGCAGGAGTACGGGTACGGCCACCAGGGCCCGCTCCGCATCCCGTGCCCGGCCGCCGTCTTCCGCCGCGCGCTCGCCGCCGCCGGGGACGACGACGAGGACTGCGACGCCGGCGAGAGTAGCCACTAGCCCACCGCGGGATATGCCGGTTCGTGGCCCGGCCCACCTGCTTATTGGGCCCTCTGTTCCGTGTACATACGTAGCCCGAAATTGGTCTCGTGGGCTTGAAGAAACTTAGTTACGCGTCCTCGGCTCCTGGCCTCTCTCTCTCTCTCTGATGTTTTTTTTTCTTGAGACGAGAGTAGAGCAGAGAGAGGATTAGCTTTCTGCTCCATATGCCGACTATAAAGAGTTGCTCTGTTCTACTCAATATGCTAAAAATGCAAGGTTCCAGTTAGCATCTGTGACTAGGTAAATACTAGTCACTTTTTGTCATCGATCCGAAGAGCAAAGAAAAAAAAGGCACAAAAAATGCACTTGTACGTTTCATCATGCACACCGTACCATTACCGATGTCAGACTAGAGGCTCCATTTTCAGTTCCTCTGCACTGACACTGAGTGACAGTGCTTTAGTAACTTACTGCTTAATTAGAAACATTTGTCATGTGTACTCCTTCCGGAAATCTTGACGCTTCAGACAGTCAAAATGAACTGTAAAATAACTGGAAAATGCTGTCGGAACGTCAACATTTTTCAAACGGAGGGAGTAGTCGTTTGCCCCATAAACAATAACAACCAGGGGAGATTACCATTTTACTGATTGCACTGGTAACACGTCACCATTACAACTGTTTCTTCGTCGTGTCCTCCTCCGCTCTTCTCACGAAAGGAAGGACAGAGACAGGTCAATTATTAAGCAAGAGCGATCGATCGATCGTCGATGACGAAGACATATATTCCTGTACCGTTACACGTACGCAAGATCGTGTACTTGCCGTACGTCCATGGCTTGACAAGCAAACAGTCTAGTACGCTACAACTACAAGTAGGCAAGTACGAGCTAGTGGCACGTCAGCTTCCAATTAGTTCGCTCATTCCTTGCAAATTGAACGTAACGATCGGGAGCAGGGACCAGCGGTGTTGAGAACGATCGAAGGCCATGGACGGATGACGCCAGCATGACGCGCGAGATGACCTTGCCTCTCTTCTTTCTCGACATCGACAGAACAGGGATCCAGCAAGATTACTGTGTGTTCAAGTACAGAGTTTACTTGATTGCACGGCCTCATTGCTTTGCTTCTCCGACTCTGCTGCCAACACTAGTAGGGTCGTCATCAGGGAGCAGAGCAGGTAATTAACTGTGGAATACCACTTGCATACGTGTACCATCGATGCGGCCCTACGACGTGCTGTTTGGTCGTTTTCCGTTAATGGCCGTTGCATTTGGTGGACCGTACGGAGCACATGCAGCCCTACGAGCCTGGCCTACTCTGCGTCGGAGTCTCGAAGCAGACACATCGTCGCGTCTCGCCTGGTCGCTCGCGTGTCCCTATCCCTGCATCACAAGTGATCACTACCCCCTCGAGTTCTACAGCTCCCTCCATTCTAGAAATGTTTAGGCCAGCATAAACGAACTAACATCAGGCTAATTTTGTTATCTGAAACGTCGTCAATTTCAGAACAGAGGAGTACAGTCTATCATAGCTTCATCACAAGTGATCACTGGACCTCCTACGGAGGAAATATTTAACAAATAAGACTCTTTCTCAAGTCAAAAGAAAGCCCGGGGACTCTCACTTTTGGTCCGGGCTTATGGAAGTCAAGGACCAGTTCTTTGAATGCGGCCATTTCCAGGTCCAAAGTGGCTCCGAGACTAGATTCTGGGAAGACACTTGGGTTGGAGACAAACCGTTGAGAGTACAGTACCCTAACCTCTATCATATTGCCAGGCGCAAAGACACAACAGTAAATCAAGTCTTGAGTGCAACACCTCTTAATATTTCCTTTCGGAGAGCTCTAGTTGGGAACAATCTCAATTCTTGGCATGCATTGGTGTCTAGGATTTTAGAAACCACCCTTACAGAGGAAAATGATGTATTTGTTTGGGATCTACACAGTAGTGGAACCTTCTCGAGTAAGGTCTATGTATAAGATGATTATGCAGAGTGGAATTATTCCACTAAAATGTCCAATATGGACCATCAAAATTCCACTCAAAATTAAAATTTTCTTGTGGTATCTCATCCGAGGTGTTACGCTTACTAAAGACAACTTAGCAAAGAGAAATTGGAATGGGTCTCTTAACTGTTGTTATTGTAGTCACATAGAGACTATTCAACATTTATTTTTTGACTGCCACTTTGCTCGATTTGTGTGGAATACTATCTACATCACTTTCCAAATTCAACCCCCTGCTAGTATCCCAGATATGTTTGATTCTTGGATTTATGACTTTCCACCAAAATTCCGGAGTCAAATTTTAATTGGGGCAGCAGCACTTTTGTGGGCAATATGGTTGAATAGGAATGACATGATATTTCACAAGGCTAAGCCTAACACTTTCTTGCAGGTGATCTTCAGGATGACTTATTGGACCCGCACATGGTCATTGCTGCTTAGAGATGATGCTGCTCAAGACATGATCAAAGATGGATGCATAAGTGTGGAGTCCGTCATTATGCATATCTTCGCCAAGTTTGGATGGCGCTTTGCGAACAGAATTGAGGCCTAGTGTTCAAGGCTTAGGCGATTAGCTTTTGTATCGAACTTGCTTGTCCGTTTTATTTAGAGACTTACTCGTATTGAGTATGGGAGCCTAGTGCTCGTTGCGTTGTATTAAGACATCAGCTGCGTATACCCAAAAGGTGTAGAGGCTGGGACGTTTCGTTCCATTATCTAAAAAAAGTGATCACTACCCCTCGCAAAAAGAAAAGGTGATCAGTACTGTTGTAACATCTTTAAACAAGTTTGGCAAGTGCCTCTTTCTTTGAGTTTCCCTGGCAATTAAAATCCATCTAGTGATGGCGCCTCTGTTTCCATGCATGGTGTCTACTGTATGAACCCTTCCCCGTTTGCGGTTGCAAATTGTTCTAAGCTCGCGCCCGCTACTAGTATAATTAAGTACCTTATGAATAGAGCGGGAACCCAGCAAGCTTTGCCGAGTGATGAACTGATTGGCCTGAACCTTCCTTCACACTTGCGTCAAAGATTGATTGACAACCGGCCGGTTGCATAGAAACAATTCACTTGGTCAGGTAACGAGAGAATTTGGCCGGTGCAAGCAAGCGATTCGGAATCATTGGTTGAAAACATCTCGCCAGACTCCCTGTACAGATCTGAGCCAAAATTATGTTCTTGTAGCATGACCAGGTTAACATACAAGGCAGCTATTCCATTTACGCATTAGCCTTTGATCTAACCCAGAAACTAACATGCTACCACTTGTGTCCTCTGTCCTCGTGGCGCCGACGTCTCCGATGAACTGTCTTCGATGATGTTTACTACAGCTCACAGGACGCTATGACATTGTACCCGGACGTCTGGAGACCTATCCTGCGTGCAGTGGCGGATCCAACGAACTAAGGGGGCTGCTTCTCTTCTTCCTCCTCTTTCTTCACCGATTCTTCATCTTATTCCTCAATTTTCTTCCCTTCTCCTCTTCTCTTCCAAAAATTTAGGGGGGGGGGTCCACCGTTGGATCCTCCCCTGCTTGCGTGCAGTCATTGGTACTACCAACAGCCACCCACCGAACGGTGACTAACGACCACAGTCGCAAGGCGGCACCAACGGCGAGGTTGAAGTGCAGGGATGCTGGTGTTCCCTTACCTCCTCCGTGCCACGAGCAGCTTCTCCGGCGAGAGCTGTGGCGTTGAGGCGGTAATCGGAGCTAGGGACAACAGAGATGATAGAAAGATGGATGCAAAACGTTGCGGAGTGGTATATTTCTTAACTGTGAATCTTTGGTTGGTATTAAAGTGAACTTTGAAAGTTTAGTGCTAAATTTCTGAAACCGTCATCTTTCTTTCGATGTCAACAACCAAATTCTCCCTAAAAGAAATGTGCTATACACAGTAAATAGCAGCATGTCCCAAGTCGATTCTCTCTCTCTCTCTCTCTCTGAATTGGGCTCCCTCAGAAATACAGGGCAGGTGCTCTGTTTATTCAAGGAGGTGACGGCAGAAGAGAGGAGCCAAAATTTTGAAATGAGACGAGTGGGTTGGGCTTGGGCTTTGTAGTCCACCATTTTTGGAGCTACAGTTGGTTGGATTAGATTTGGTCATAAACAAATTGAGCCAGGTATCAGTTCCCACCAAGTTTTGTCATGCTCCGTGGTCAAGAAGCCGAAGAATGTTTTTTGATAACAGAAGCCTCGTGCGCCTTTAGCATGTTCTTCTGTAGTGTTCCAATTCGAGCCCCGCCTCCTAGGCCCTCTCACCATGACCGAGTAGATCCTCGGATGACGTAGTAAAGCCATTTAGTGCATTGTATCATCATGCATAGTGCGTGCCGTACTGCCATGTCGAGGACATCACCGGATCCAACAGTACACCACCAGATCATGCACTACTACGCCCTTAAATTGACTGCCAAAAACGGAACAAAATATTCATCGAAGTCTCAAACTGAAATTTTACGCTCAAATCATTTCGTTTGAGGGAGAGACAGAAATGAAAAAGTAGTGGAGGCGAAACTGGAAGCATCATCTACCGAAACTCGAATATCAGATTCCAAAGGGACAACTGTTAAGTCATGTGCGACACACTTGGTAATTACTTAGCATGTTCGACACTGGTGCATCGAATAGCTTGTTTATCTCTTTGACATAGCTAAGGGGTAATTTAGAGCCATCAAGAATATTTGTATCACAGTATTATGCTGTTTTCCCTGTGCTAGAAAAAAAATTCAGAATGAACAGTTATTTCATTTAGTGACACCACTTGTAGCAAAAAAAAACAATTACCATGTATTTTAATTTGAAATTTGGTACAATAATGATTATCATCTGACCATATTATCTGTGGAGTTGCTTATTTGTTGAATCATAATTATAATAGCTAGTCAGACTGGCTTCAACAACCGGAGTCATATTTCAGGGGCAAATTGAGAAATGCATCCTTGTACAGGAAATGGATAAGCATTCATTTGGTGAAGTCTCTAACAGATCATGCATTTTCCTTGTCCTGCTGCTGCTAGGCCCACACCTCTACCACTGCTGGCCTGCACACCACACACAGCTTGCCCCGCCGCGAGTTGCTACCCTGCGCTCGCTCGCCACCACTCTAGGCACCCGGTCCTGTGCATGCCAGGCGGTGGCTGCTCGTCCACCCGCAGTAGCGCTGCTCGTTCCGTGCGCCACAAACTCAGCCGCACACACCGCCCCTGATCTCCCGGCTCCGCCCGCACCGCGCTATCGCACTCGTGCTCCACCGTGCTCGACCGCACTGCCACGCTTGAGCTCACGCTCGAGCTCCATCACGCCCGCGCCACGCTCGAGCTCCCGTGCCGCACTGCCGCGTGCTCCGAGAGGCCGCGGGGAGCCATGGTTGACTAGCGCCGGGCTGCGCCGCACGAGCTGCTCCGCCGGGGTGGGGGATTCTCCGAGGGGGCACGGGGGAGCCGTGGCGCAACCTGCTCCGAGGGCGCCACGCGGCCTGCTTCGAAAACGGAACAAGACGCTTCGACAAAATGCATTGGAGGAGAGAGAAGAGTCAAAATTGGCTCTCCTCCCTCCTCTGATGCAAATGCATCCCTATTTACCTTCCCTTGTTGGAGATGGTTTTATAGTGCACAACACCGTCCGGAGATGCAAATATGCCTCTCATTGTTGAAGTCAACCTTACACTTCTGTGCAGTGGTAGTTGAAATGGATTCAGTTAGAGTACATCATGAATTAATGATATTTTGGCTATAAAAAGCTAGTGGAGGAAGACAGTGCCGGCTCCGGGCTAGGGCAACAGGGGCGATGGCCTAGGGCCCAGCCCGAGAGGGGCCCAAAAAGTCAGTACATGTTCAGCTTATTACTTCAGCCCATTACTGGTTATCTAGCCCAAAGGTAGAACAATAGTCTAGAGCTGAAAACTGAACCAACGGATTTCTCCTTTTTCCATTATTACGTGATTGGCGAATCGTGATTGTTGCACTGCTTCCCTAATCCTTAATCGCTCATAAGTCTTATCTAATCGTGGTTTGCTGATTTGTGCGGCCCAACTTCAAGTGCAAAAAAAAATCTTGAATTCACACGGTGGTTTGCAGGTTTGCAGCTTAGGGCCTATGGTTCACTCCAATGAAAGAGATAATCTTATTTAATATGTTGATTGTTTTTATTTAGTTAATTATTTGATCATGAAAGGTAAATTTCAGGTGCTGCAAAAAGAAGGAAAAGAAAATAAGATGAATTGTTCATTCCCAACCCAACTGATGCTGTTCCTAATGATAATCCAATGAACAACAAGATCCACAACCATTGTACTAGAGTATGCTAGTGTGAACGAAAAATTGAAAATTTAAATGCTGAAAATAATCGCAGTAATGCTCGAAGAACTTATCTCGGTGGAAAGCTACCGGCAAATCATCAAGGCTGGCATCTTCCATCTCGGTATAACTAAATTTATCGAAACCTCCTAAGGGCCAGCCTTGAGGGAGGGCTGGCAGGGCAGTGCCCCAGGGCCGTCGAATCTTGGGGCCTCCTCCCGTAGCATGTCCAGTTCCAACAAGCATCGGTAATTTTTTCCCGTCCCTAATAAGCCTCCAGTACTATACACAAATCTCGGACGACGATTGAAAAGGTGAACAGGGCCATATAAGCCCTCAGGGTCGCTCTCACCCCCGCATATCATAAGCAACTGCTACGTGTTTGTCCTTCTTGGCTGCCTACACCTTCACATTGGCGATCAATCGCATGGCATCATGGCACGACGATTCTCATAGTTTCGTCCACGCTGAATGCCTCAATGGATGTAATTATGACTAATCCTCTACAGTAACCCTTAATTGTTATGTTCATTTTTGTAAAAATATATTATATTAATTATTGTCTAAGTTCTCACATTTTAATAAATAATATTGATTATTTTTCAGTAGATTTTTTAATTCTCACACTAATATCTTCGATGGATATTTTCCTAATATTTCTATTGCATAGCGGATCCTATTAACCGTGCCTATGGTTTTGGCACCAGATGAGATAATCTTTTTAAAGCTAATCTTTGGAAGAATTATTTAAGGTCCAAAGAATCACAAGAATGGTATGATTTTGGATGATGTTGATAGTCTTGTTCCTAACTTCACATGAAGAAATATTATAAAACAAATTTTTAATGCAATATGCAAAGTATTTTATATGAATGTTCTATTTTTAATATACTAGAGTTACTAGTAATAATAGTTTTTAGTAAATTGTAGTTTTTATATGGGAATTCTATGTATCTAAGAAAAACATCTATATAGAGGGCGTAGACTTTTGTGTCGCCCTGAGTCTGCAAAATCTTAGGGATGGCTCTGCAGATTAAATGGACCAGTCGCAAAAAGATTTGATGTTTTTTTTAATTACAACGAGAGCTTTGATTAGGTTGTGCGCCGCTAGCCCCGGTGAAAGATTTTATGTTTTCTCATTTGAAGGGAAGGGATGCTCTCCTACCGTCACCAACAAAAAGGCTGGTGGGATCAGCATCATAGGACGCAGAAGCTTGCAGAAAAAAGTTACCTTGAGGCCAACCGTGAGAAAGAAAGTTGACACCATTGCCGCAAGGACGGTTACGGGCAAGATGAGACAGTTAACTCTTGGGCAGCAATAGAAACAGCGGTTCTCATTGAAGCCAAGAAGATTTTGGAAAGAATAAATCCACAAGCAGAAGCATATAGTTAGCATGAATCCCAGTTAGCTGTGGCTGCTTCAATTAATCTTGGGTCTTGTAAAGAAATGCAACTTATGAATTCTGGTCCCTTCTGAATGTGTTACCAAGGAGACCTTGTGTTCATGGTGATAGGCACGGAAGCCTGCACTTCAGTAGCAGTACTTGATCACACCAGGCATGATTTGCCACCTTTTAACATCACTGATCACATATCACCATTTTCACTATGGATGGTGTCTCCATGTGACTCCATCTATCTGCTGCAGGACGGTTCCCCATCTTCTGCAATAGTATTGTAATTGTATTGATTACATAATGATTGCCTCTTAATAATGTGTGGTTCTACCAAATAGTGTCTCGTAACAATGTACAAACAATTTGGCAGATGCCAATTATCATTTTTTTTCTTTTCCGAAAATGTAGCGAGGCAGTTTGTGTCTGCTTCCGGCACCAACAGGCAAGCTGGGAACCGGGGTGATCAATTTACTTTATATATTCTAAAATTCTAAGTAAAACAAATTGGTGCTTCCCTCTAATTGCAAGCAAACAAATCGTAATGATCATGATCTTAGACTCTTGCTTTCGCTTTATTCCAAAGCAAAGTCGAGTCTACGCACTTCTGACATATACATTCTATCCATTAGCTAGGGGGCCCTTTCGGCCCGTGGATTCCTTCAGCCCATTTTCAGGCCTAAGTGAAACTGCCTTCAATATTTGCACAAAATTCATCCATTTGCTCTTTCTGTTCATTCTCCAACAACAACATAGCCTTCAACTTGTGATTCTCTGAGATGAACTTGGAATTTTTGGGTCTAAGAAATCACGAAGTCTTGCATTTCAGATAACTGAGCATTACCGAATTGTCATGACTCACGTCTAGTTGGGATGGGTGGAGTAATAGGTTTATCATACCCAGAACCAGAACACAGTGAAAATTAAAAAATGATGACAATGTGAAAGCGAATAGAACCCGAAAAATGACAGCGGACATAAATCACACAAGCGTTTTGCCGACTGTCAGATGGCTACTTGCTCTTTATATGACAGCGGATCCCCTGACTTAAGTCTACCCTAAAAAAAGTCAGGGGAACCCCGTCCGTCAGGGTAGCGACTAGCTGTGCTGGCACCTTCTTGCACGCTCCGCAGGTACATTTCATGCCTCCGAAGAAATAGAAAGTGCAACTTCTGCGTATTCATGAAACAGTGATGGCCATTCACCACACTTTACATCAATTTTACAGCATTCCGACAGCACTGATCCGATGCTGCTTTCCCATTCCCGTACACACACGACACATACACTCACCCCCTAGGACTGTACAAGCAGGCTCACACGGCAGCATTGTAAAGTCTCTTGCAAGTCTCAGTAAGCAATCGAGTCCTCTTCGTTCTGCAAGGTTTCAAGGGCAGTGATGTGTTCATCAAAAGAAGCAGCAGCTTTCTCCCTCTCATCTGGTTTCCCGAGCTGGTTATACACCATCGCCTTCAGGTAGTATGCCTCTGCCACCATCTCATGGTACTGCATGCACATGATACAGAGGGTTCAGGTTAACGAATGTACTAAGAGGCTTTTATAGCGCAGGATCTTGAACTAAGTAGCGTCTTCCGGTTCAGAATTCAGAAGCACTGCACACGACCGATATACAGCAGCTCACCTCCAAGACTTGCAGGTCTTCAGTGGCTTGGGTCAGAGGATCTAGAACAGCAGATGGGTCTTCAGATACTGCAATCCACAAGAGGATAAAGGGAAGGCAACGTAAGATCCTTGAAAGGCTTGAGGACAATAAATGACACTTACAATCACCAGAGGCCACTTTAGGATCCAAGAAAATTGGACCAAAAGTTTTGCAGAGTACAAACCACATTGATCTCGAAGCATAATTACGGCATACCTGAGAATTTTGGATCAAATAAGTGGCATTTCGCTAAAACTATGTGAGCTCGTGCACGCAGCTCAAGGCCACCATGGCCAAGGATCATCGGGAGACTTTGATAGACAAGGCTCAGGGCCCTACTCGCATGGCTTGGTCCAAGAGCCAGCCACAATTCAGCAAGGGTAAGCGTGGCTGAGGCTTCTGTAACAACTCACAGAAATAAACATGCATTTCATGTCATTTATCATCAAGTCATCATGTGCATCTGGAAAATATTTAATTTTGTGTTAAGAAGTGCACATAAAATGATAAAGTTAACCTAAGTTAAATTAAAATCTTAAAAGAAGAATTTAAATAAAAGCAAATTATGGTGTTTAACATTTTCTATGGATTAAACACAAAAATAAATAATTTCTGAAGTTGCTACCAATTTATTTTATTTTGTAAAAATGTCTACAAGAAATAATGAAAGTTCTCTTTTTTTTTTTAAACATGATTTTTAATCCGAAAATAATTTGGAATTTTAACCTGGACCTAAAAAGAAAAGTGCTTAAAATACTTTCAAATACCTCCCTGAATTTTCGCGGAATTTTTTCGAGTGTCGGAAGTATGCTTTTTAATTAGTCAAAACCGCGAGGGTGTTTTTGTAAAACTGCCGCAGCCCCAAATCCTTTTCGTCTTTCTCTCCCTCCGAACCGCCCGACCGCACCGCCTCTCGGCGCCACCGCAGCTCGCCCGGGCCGCGTGCCTCCCCTTTCCTCGCGCCACGCAAGCTCCTCCTTTACCGCCTCAAACATCCGGACGTGGGGATAAAGCATGGCCCGAGCTCCCCTCCTTTTTCCTCTCTCGGTTTTCTTCCCACCCGGACACCACCGCCACCCGCGCCCCTGTCCAATGCCGGCGAGGCTAGCTCCAGTTCTTCCCCAACCCAGCCACTACCACCCAAGGGTTCGCAGGCAACTTCTACGTCGTTTTGTGCCGCCGGCTCGCACCAAGACCCCTCCATCCGAGAGATCGAAGCTCGTCTTCTCCAGGGCGCCATACCGGGTAGCTGCCACCGCGGCCCCAAATTGCTTCCCCACGGTGAGCCTCAAGGTCTAATTCTTCTCCCATGTTGTGTGCCATGCTATGCTACGTCTCCTATAGCATGTAATTGTTTCATCTCTTCGACGCAGCGGTCGGAATTCCCTTCTTCCCCACGTGCGACGGCCGGTCCGCCCTTGCCTTTATGGTGGACACCTGGTTCCGGCCATCTCCACGATTTCCTAACCCCGTGCCGCTCTTGAGCACCTCTTGTAGATGCTTGTCAATCATTTTCCCACCAATTCTTGTGCACCACGGTGACCCCTAGGTCTCGCCGGAGCCGTGCGCAAGCCGGCACTCGCCGCCGGCGCCTTTTCCGGCCACCACTACCGCCCCGGACCCCACATCCTTGCTTGCCGTGCTGCGTGGAGTCGACAGGGCCAACCACCCGGTCCTCCCCCCTCTCGCGCCACTCCGGCCGGCCGCCGCCGCGCTCGGGCCACCACGGCCATGGCCGTGGTGCTCCCGGAGTTGGGCCGCGCGAGCCTCCGGGCCGGGCTAGGCGGTTGGGTCGCTGGTTAGCTAAG
Organism: Chloris gayana; assembly: GCA_031894775.1. NCBI lineage: Eukaryota > Viridiplantae > Streptophyta > Magnoliopsida > Poales > Poaceae > Chloris > Chloris gayana. The sequence goes on from JAUNZO010004318.1 coordinate 12,423, forward strand.
GCGCCAAATGGGCCTGGCCTTTTGGCCCAATAGCTCATTCATCCTTTTTCGAATTTATTCATTTCCGGATGCTTTTCAAACTTCGAAAATTCATAGAAAATTCAGGAAAAATCGGAAAAATGCCAAACAAAGTTCTTTGGATTCATAAAATTATTCTCTATTTATTTATGAATTCAAATATCTATTTTGGGAAATTATAATTTCATAGTTTAATTAAGTACCTTTCTTTAGTTAATGTGACCTATTATTTTATGCTAATTATAATTTTTTTTGAAAAATAAATTTCTTTAAAAATTAGAGATACTGCAGACGAAAGTGTTTGTGAAACCTGTTTTCCAAAATTCAACATAAACACCGTCATTTCATGTGATTCTAAATTAATAGCTTAAGTGTTATCACATATCATTAAGCATTTATAATTGTCGTTTAAAAGCATGATTAGTTATTAATGGATGAACCTGGTTAATTATTAAGTAATGAACATGATTAATGTTTAATTATTAATTAATTAACGACCATGATTAAGCAGATAATTAACGAGCATGATTAATTGTTAATTTCCAGTTGATAATTACTGAACATAATGAATCAGTAATTGTTGGTTAATGAACATAATTAACAAAACCTTTGCACATCATATCATCTTCATTCATGCATGCATGGTTGTGATTCGCGACGTATTGTTGGTCGACCTAGGTTCCGGCGTGATCGAGGTTCCGTCCGAGGTCGAGAAAGGAGACGGAAGCTTCGAAGTCGACCAGCACATCGAGGAAGCTAACCCCGACTCGAATCCGAGGCAAGCCCGGTGCATCCCACCTATGTTTTTAAAGTCTTTTCTTTTATCACGAGTAATTGTGTCGTGATTGTGCATTAGGTTTCGGGAATTGCTTGACACCCTAGATGCATGAGTAGAATTCCTATGTTATATGTTTATCCCATGATGGTTTATATTTCGATAGTTGCTACGCTTAATTCACGGGGCTACGGTAGAAGTCGAGTGGTGCTCGAGCACACTCGCGAGCTGAGTACGGTCTTATCTTAAAGCATGGAGGCTTTAAGTTGATTGATGTCTTTTAAGTTGAAAGTAAAGATGAAGAGGAAAATGAAATGGAGACCGGACGGGCCCCGTAGGAGAAAGGGCGGAGACGAGGTCTTGCAAGGTGGTAGCCCCGTCCGTGTCGGTCAAGGACCGTACCGTTGTTGGCCCTGCTCGAGCAAGTATTTGAACGTACCGATTTACATACTGGTGTTTATGGGGCCGGGAAGCCGATGTAACCTAATTGCCACGGCGGTTGGATGTAGCCCATCCCCTAATTGGCTGGAGAATGAGGTGAGGCCTCATGTCTCAAAGGGAGAGGAATGGGTGGTCGCTCACGGATAACGTCGAGGACGGGTATCGCGTGGGGTCCCCGGGTTCTCGGGCGGATGGGAGACTAACCCGGCCACCGCCAGGAATTAGCGTGAAAGGTTGTCGTATGCGACCATTGGGGTGCGTATACGCCGTGTAAACGGGTTTTCCAGCTGGTGAAATCGATTCGAATCGCTGTCCCTCGCAGTAATGAGTACCGCTTGTTCACCGTGTCACATCGTAGTTAATCAAGTGAAAGATGAAGAAAGATGGATGAAAGGATTGTTGTTTGGAACTAATCTTTTCCCGCAACTTGATTGCAATAGTGATAGTCTGCAAACCTAGAGGTTAATGAACTTAACGTGAGCTAAAATACTGAAAGTAAGGACTCAACCTTTAATGCTGTTTTCGCAAAGGAGTAAACCCCACGACCGGAAAGCCTTTGCATACTAGGCGTCGGCCTTAGCGTGCCATGTTGACGGGTCGGTCTTGCCGAGTATTAGAATACTCAAGGTTTGTTCGTTATCTTTCAGGGAATGAGTCGTGCGATCACGACTTGTACGGTAGTTCCTGGAAGTGGAGTGTCTCAAGTGTGGTTCCCACCAATGGGAACGGTTTCCGACGTCGTGAAGAGGAAGGACCGTGATGTACGAAGGGCTCGGTGCATCACGTTGACCGTCTACTAGTGTTTTGTTGTATAAAGTATCGGTTTCCGCTGCAATACTCGTAGGTTGTTAAACTTCAATAAGATTTATTATTCCGCTGCATCAATGTTTGTATTTCGAAAACCTGGTTGTATTATACCATGATGTATATATGCTTGGCTTGTATGAGATGATACACTGTTGTAACTCGCTTCGTCGAGTGTCCCTCTGTTCCGATTCCTGGGTGTCCCGGAGGGGATGTCACAGCTGGTATCGGAGCGGTTCGAGGCAACGAGTTCATCATTACAAGCTCGTTTTCAAAACTTAACACGTTTAGCACGTTTAGAATACGAGAGAGTACGGAGCCCTATAAGGATGTAGAATAGTTAGATTTTTACCAAGCTGTTCGACGTTCGGATTTTGGGAAAGTGCTAACTATTCGTTGTAGTTTTATATACTATAGTACGTCTAGTTAGTCTACCGAGCATGCATCATGTCATATTGAGTGCTACAATATGAGGTTTTGGGAATTAGACCAAGTTAGTATCGTAGTGTAGAATTAGTACCATATGGACGGTTCCGGAAGGAGTTTATGTGAGGGAAATAGAAGGCAAGCAGAACTCTTCCACCGAGGCAATGGAATGGGTAAATTCAAGATCTTCATCTACAGATAATTAAAGGCAATCGAGAGAAAAGGCTGATCCGGTGTAGTGATCAAGGAGCCCTATGAGAGCTATGGATTTAAAAGGATAGATTAAAGAGGCTCGTATGAATGGGTACTACAAGTAAATCTGGTGTTGGAATGAGAGATAGTGCACCTCCTCTCTATACACTGCTTGTGCTTTGGAAATTTAACGTATTCTACCGTTGGTATCCTTATTTGGAGCGAGTGACACTAATACCTAGTTTTATAACGAGAATGGCACAAACCGGAAGAGGAAACTATCCCGAAAGCTCCCGACAAGATGTTCGAGAGTCAGCGTCAACACCACCTACCCTGGCACAAGCTATTGCCACTATATTGGAGTCTCGTGAAGAGCAACGGGAACTTCTTCAGCAGCTTGTTCAGAATACGGCCCCACGAGGCCGGTGGTCAAGATCAGCATGCTCCATCGGTTCATGTTACATATTCGGATTTCCTGGCTCACTGGGCCCCCAAATTTTTCGGATGAGGGAGATCCTCCGGAAGCGGACCATTGGCTACGTACTATCGAGTCGAAGCTGGAGCTCCTACCATGCACGAGTATCGAGAAGACTATCTTTGCCGCTCAGCAACTAGAAGGATTTGCTTGGAGCATGGTGGGCTAATTACAAGGCCATGATTCCCGAAGGTTACCAAGTACTATGGCAGGAATTCACAAAGGCTTTTCGTGAACATCATATTTACGAAGGTATCCTGAACCAAAAGCGTAAGGAGTTTCTAGCGCTGAAGCAAGGTGATATGACCGTACACTCTTATTCAAAGTTGTTCAACCGTACGGCTCAATATGCTCCTCGGAATGTGGACACCGACGCCAAGAAGAAAGAATGCTTCAAGCAAGGACTTACTACCAAGTTACAATCCCGGCTTGTTTTGGATCGAGGAGTTAGTTTCAATGAGTTGGTAAGTGATGCTATACTCATGGAGGATGCTATTCGTGTTCATCAAGAAGAGAAGGCTAAGAAGAGAGCAGCCAATGAACAAGGAAGTAAAGTGTCCCCCAAGTAACGTCTAGTCCACATTTCTGCAGCGAGACCAAAGATTCAAGCCTATGCCATCGAGTCCCAATTCTCACCGGCCATCTCGAGTATCAACAACGGATGTTGTCCGGTTCGGTGGTCCAACAATCGGACCCATCAAGTATATGCTCCTTATCCCAAACTCCACGATCCGTTGACCATCTATGCTATAACAATGATTGTCATGGACAAGTGGCTCAAGATTGTGTCGCACCAACAGAGCGAGAAATTGGCAATACGTCCTCAAAGAAAAGCGGTTGGTCGACGAGAAGAATGCATTGAAATATGGTAAGATGAAGACTGGTCGTGTCAACTTCACCACAGCCGAAGAGATTCAGAAAGGGTCACAAGTCATGGCTGGTTTGTTTTCTATCGACCATCATGATGCCATTATTTTATTTGACTCGGGAGCAACCCACAACTTCCTCGAGCAAAGGATATGTTCAAAAACACAATCTTCCATCATGCAAGATGACTTACCCACATCTCATATCATCGCACTGGAGGTAATATACTTGCGGATCAAAGTACTACAGAGCTACGGTTGAAATTGGGTCGTAAGGAATATCCCACCTCCTTTATAGTCTTAAATGGACAAGGATTGGACGCGATTCTTGGCATGAGATGGATGAAGTATCATAAGGCCGTATTGGACATAGATGCTTTTGCGGTTCACTGAACTCTCCTCTTCACGGACGAGATTGCTTTCGGTTGACTTCTGTCCCAAACTATTCCTCCAATGATTTATAAGACTACCGGTAAAAGTTTGGAAGACATTCCTATAGTCTGTGAGTACCCCGATGTTTTTCCGGAAGACTTACCGGGTTTACCGCCGGATCGAGCGGTAGAGTTTAAGATCGAGTTACAGCCTGGAACAGCACCAATATCAAGAAGGCCGTATCGGATGCCGCCGAATGAGCTAGCAGAGTTGAAGGTGCAATTAAAGGAATTATTGGACAAGGGATATATTCGTCCAAGTTCGTCACCACTGGGGATGCCCGACCTTGTTCGTAAAGAAGAAGGACAAGACATTAAGGCTATGTGTGGATTATAGGCCTTTGAATGCCGTCACCATCAAGAACAAGTACCCTCTTCCAAGGATTGATATCTTGTTTGATCAACCGATAGGAGCTAAAGTCTTCTCCAAGATAGATCTTCGTTCGGGATATCACCAGATTAAGATAAGAAGCGAAGACATACCCAAGACCGCATTCTCCACAAGGTACGGACTATACGAGTACCTGGTGATGTCATTTGGATTGACTAATGCACCAGCACATTTCATGTACCTTATGAATTCCGTATTCATGCCCGAGCTGGACAAGTTTGTCGTGGTATTCATTGACGACATCTTGATTTACTCCAAGTCGGAAGCGGAACATGCCAATCACCTAAGAGTTGTATTGCAACGGCTAAGGGATCACCGACTATATGCCAAGTTTAGCAAGTGTGAGTTTTGGCTGACGGAAATACCATTCCTAGGTCATGTTATATCAGCTGAAGGAGTGGCCGTTGATCCTGGCAAAGTTCAAGATGTATTGAATTGGAAATCACCGAAGTCTGTCTCCCAGGTCGGAAGTTTCTTGGGATTGGCTGGTTACTACGGAAGGTTTATTTCAAACTTCTCAAAGATCGCCAAGCCAATGACTAAGCTATTGGAGAAGGATAAGAAGTATGTATGGAGCAAAGAATGTGAAGAAGCTTTCCAAACATTGAAGAAGTTGTTGACAACAGCCCCAGTACTCGCTCAGCCGGATCCGACGAAGCCTTTTGATGTGTACTTGTGATGCATCGGGAACAGGACTCGGATGTGTTCTAATGCGGGAAGGCCGAGTAATTGCCTATGCTTCTCGACAACTAAGGCGTCATGAGGAACACTATCCCACACATGATCTGGAATTAGCAGCGAGTGGTTCTTGCATTGAAGAGGCTGGAGACATTATCTCTTGGGAAATTTAGTACATCTATACACGGACCACAAGAGTCTCAAGTACATCTTCACTCAAGCCGACCTGAATATGCGTCAACGAAGATGGCTAGAGTTAATCAAAGATTATGAGTTGGAGATTCACTACCACCCGGGTAAGGCAAACGTGGTAGGCGATGCTTTAAGTCGCAAGGTTCATTGCAATAATCTCACGGCGCAACTCTTGATTCAAGCACCTCCACCCGAAAGTGATGAGCCTAGTCTTCGGATTCTTCCGTATGGAGCTTTGACCAACTTGGCTCTTATTCCTACCATTCGTGAAGAAGTGGTAGCAGCTCGATAGAAGGATGCTTGGTATGGAACACATCAGAAGACGACTCCGGAAGGGTGAAGTCAAGTGTTTCCAAATAGATGACGAAGGTGTTATCTCGGTTCAAGAATAGGCTAGTAGTGCCTAAGAACTTGGAACTTCGCAAGAAGATAATGGATGAAGCCCATACGTCCAAGTATTCTATTCATCCTGGAACCAACAAGATGTATCAAGACTTGAAGAAAAGATTCGGTGGACGAGAATGAAGCGAGAGATAGCAAGATATGTCAATGAGTGTGATACCTGTCGACGTGTCAAAGCGAGCATTTGAAACAAGCAGGTCCACTTCAACCTCCGAGCATACCTGAATGGAAATGGGAAGATATCGGTATGGACTTTATTGTTGGATTACCAATGACTCCACGGAAGCACGACTCTATCCGGGTCATAGTTGACAGATTGACCAAGTCAGCTCACTTTATACCGGTACATACCAACTACAAGACCAAGCAATATGCGGATCTATATATTTCACGTATTCTATGTTTGCATGGAGTACCCAAGACCATCATCTCGGATCGAGGAGCTCAATTTGTCTCTAGATTTTGGGAACAGTTGCATGAGTCGTTAGGAACGAAGTTGATTCGGAGCTCAGCTTATCATCCCCAAACGGATGGACAAACAGAAAGAATCAATCAATATCTCGAGGATATGCTTCGAGCATGTGTTTTGACCTACGGTAAAGATTGGGAGAAATGTTTACCGCTGGCAGAATTCTCGTACAACAACAGCTATCAAGAGAGTGCCGGAATGTCACCATTCCAAGCTCGTATGGACGTAGTTGTCGCACACCATTGAATTGGTCCGAAAGTGGAGAAAGAGTAATATTTGGACCGGATTTAGTGAAGGATGCTTGAGGAACAAGTACGTCTCATCCAACGGAACCTCAAGAGAGCGAAATCTCGACGGATCGGCTATGCCGATAAAAGACGTCGAGAGTTGGTATTCAAGGTTGGAGACCAAGTCTATCTACGAGTATCTCCTACCAAAGGTGTTCAAAGGTTTGGAATCAAGGGCAAGTTAGCACCACGATACATTGGACCTTTTCCAATCCTAGAAAGATGTGGAGCTGTAGCATATCGTTTGGAGTTGCCAGCACACTTGTCGGGTATACACAACATATTCCACGTATCTCAACCGAAGAAGTGTTTGAAACCACCGGTGGATATACCGACAACTGAAGTGGAACGAGTTACAACCAGACTTGACATATGACGAACGTCCGGTCAATGTTCTCGACACCAAAGATCGAGTGACTCGACATCGGACCATCAAGTTCTACAAGATTCAGTGGAGTAATCACTCGGAAGCTGAAGCTACTTGGGAACAAGAAGAGTTTCTCCGATCCAACTACCCCGAGTTCTTTAGCACTATCGTCTAGTCGCTCCAATCGTGAATCTCGGGACGAGATTCCTGTAAGGGGGAGGGCTGTAACAACTCACAGAAATAAACATGCATTTCATGTCATTTATCATCAAGTCATCATGTGCATCTGGAAAATATTTAATTTTGTGTTAAGAAGTGCACATAAAATGATAAAGTTAACCTAAGTTAAATTAAAATCTTAAAAGAAGAATTTAAATAAAAGCAAATTATGGTGTTTAACATTTTCTATGGATTAAACACAAAAATAAATAATTTCTGAAGTTGCTACCAATTTATTTTATTTTGTAAAAATGTCTACAAGAAATAATGAAAGTTCTCTTTTTTTTTTAAACATGATTTTTAATCCGAAAATAATTTGGAATTTTAACCTGGACCTAAAAAGAAAAGTGCTTAAAATACTTTCAAATACCTCCCTGAATTTTCGCGGAATTTTTTCGAGTGTCGGAAGTATGCTTTTTAATTAGTCAAAACCGCGAGGGTGTTTTTGTAAAGCTGCCGCAGCCCCAAATCCTTTTCGTCTTTCTCTCCCTCCGAACCGCTCGACCGCACCGCCTCTCGGCGCCACCGCAGCTCGCCGGGCCGCGTGCCTCCCCTTTCCCTGCGCCACGCAAGCTCCTCCTTTACCGCCTCAAACATCCGGACGTGGGGATAAAGCATGGCCCGAGCTCCCCTCCTTTTTCCTCTCTCGGTTTTCTTCCCACCCGGACACCACCGCCACCCGCGCCCCTGTCCAATGCCGGCAGGCTAGCTCCAGCTCTTCCCCAACCCGGCCACTACCACCCAAGGGTTCGCAGGCAACTTCTACGTCGTTTTGTGCCGCCGGCTCGCACCAAGACCCCTCCATCCGAGAGATCGAAGCTCGTCTTCTCCAGGGCGCCATACCGGGTAGCTGCCACCGCGGCCCCAAATTGCTTCCCCACGGTGAGCCTCAAGGTCTAATTCTTCTCCCATGTTGTGTGCCATGCTATGCTACGTCTCCTATAGCATGTAATTGTTTCATCTCTTCGACGCAGCGGCCGGAATTCCCTTCTTCCCCACGTGCGACGGCCGGTCCGCCCTTGCCTTTATGGTGGACACCTGGTTCCGGCCATCTCCACGATTTCCTAACCCCGTGCCGCTCTTGAGCACCTCTTGTAGATGCTTGTCAATCATTTTCCCACCAATTCTTGTGCACCACGGTGACCCCTAGGTCTCGCCGGAGCCGTGCGCAAGCCGGCACTCGCCACCGGCGCCTTTTCCGGCCACCACTACCGCCCCGGACCCCACATCCTTGCTTGCCGTGCTGCGTGGAGTCGACGGGGCCAACCACCCGGTCCTCCCCCCTCTCGCGCCACTCCGGCCGGCCGCCGCCGCGCTCGGGCCACCACGGCCATGGCCGTGGTGCTCCTGGAGTTGGGCCGCGCGAGCCTCCGGGCCGGGCTAGGCAGTTGGGTCGCTGGTTAGCTAAGGCGCCAAATGGGCCTGGCCTTTTGGCCCAATAGCTCATTCATCCTTTTTCGAATTTATTCATTTCCGGATGCTTTTCAAACTTCGAAAATTCATAGAAAATTCAGGAAAAATCAGAAAAATGCCAAACAAAGTTCTTTGGATTCATAAAATTATTCTCTATTTATTTATGAATTCAAATATCTATTTTGGGAAATTATAATTTCATAGTTTAATTAAGTACCTTTCTTTAGTTAATGTGACCTATTATTTTATGCTAATTATAATTTGTTTTTGAAAAATAAATTTCTTTAAAAATTAGAGATACTGCAGACGAAAGTGTTTGTGAAACCTGTTTTCCAAAATTCAACATAAACACCGTCATTTCATGTGATTCTAAATTAATAGCTTAAGTGTTATCACATATCATTAAGCATTTATAATTGTCGTTTAAAAGCATGATTAGTTATTAATGGATGAACCTGGTTAATTATTAAGTAATGAACATGATTAATGTTTAATTATTAATTAATTAACGACCATGATTAAGCAGATAATTAACGAGCATGATTAATTGTTAATTTCAGTTGATAATTACTCGAACATAATGAATCAGTAATTGTTGGTTAATGAACATAATTAACAAAACCTTTGCACATCATATCATCTTCATTCATGCATGCATGGTTGTGATTCGCGACGTATTGTTGGTCGACCTAGGTTCCGGCGTGATCGAGGTTCCGTCCGAGGTCGAGAAAGGAGACGGAAGCTTCGAAGTCGACCAGCACATCGAGGAAGCTAACCCCGACTCGAATCCAGGCAAGCCCCGGTGCATCCCACCTATGTTTTTAAAGTCTTTTCTTTTATCACGAGTAATTGTGTCGTGATTGTGCATTAGGTTTCGGGAATTGCTTGACACCCTAGATGCATGAGTAGAATTCCTATGTTATATGTTTATCCCATGATGGTTTATATTTCGATAGTTGCTACGCTTAATTTACAGGGCTACGGTAGAAGTCGAGTGGTGCTGAGCACACTCGCGAGCTGAGTACGGTCTTATCTTAAAGCATGGAGGCTTTAAGTTGATTGATGTCTTTTAAGTTGAAAGTAAAGATGAAGAGGAAAATGAAATGGAGACCGGACGGGCCCCGTAGGAGAAAGGGCAGAGACGAGGTCTTGCAAGGTGGTAGCCCCGTCTCGTGTCGGTCAAGGACCGTACCGTTGTTGGCCCCGCTGAGCAAGTATTTGAACGTACCGATTTACATACTGGTGTTTATGGGGCCAGGAAGCCGATGTAACCTAATTGCCACAGCGGTTGGATGTAGCCCATCCCCTAATTGGCTGGAGAATGAGGTGAGGCCTCATGTCTCAAAGGGAGAGGAATGGGTGGTCGCTCACGGATAACGTCGAGGACGGGTATCGCGTGGGGTCCCCGGGTTCTCGGGCGGATGGGAGACTAACCCGGCCACTGCCGAGAATTAGCGTGAAAGGTTGTCGTATGCGATCATTGGGGTGCGTATACGCCGTGTAAACGGGTTTTCCCAGCTGGTGAAATCGATTCGAATCGCTGTCCCTCGCAGTAATGAGTACCGCTTGTTCACCGTGTCACATCGTAGTTAATCAAGTGAAAGATGAAGGAAGATGGATGAAAGGATTGTTGTTTGGAACTAATCTTTTCCTGCAACTTGATTGCAATAGTGATAGTCTGCAAACCTAGAGGTTAATGAACTTAACGTGAGCTAAAATACTCGAAAGTAAGGACTCAACCTTTAATGCTGTTTTCGCAAAGGAGTAAACCCCACAGCCGAAAGCCTTTGCATACTAGGCGTCGGCCTTAGCGTGCCATGTTGACGGGTCAGTCTTGCCGAGTATTAGAATACTCAAGGTTTGTTCGTTATCTTTCAGGGAATGAGTCGTGCGATCACGACTTGTACGGTAGTTCCTGGAAGTGGAGTGTCTCAAGTGTGGTTCCCACCAATGGGAACGGTTTCCGACGTCGTGAAGAGGAAGGACCGTGATGTACGAAGGGCTCAGTGCATCACGTTGACCGTCTACTAGTGTTTTGTTGTATAAAGTATCAGTTTCCGCTGCAATACTCGTAGGTTGTTAAACTTCAATAAGATTTATTATTCCGCTGCATCAATGTTTGTATTTCGAAAACCTGGTTGTATTATACCATGATGTATATATGCTGGCTTGTATGAGATGATACACTGTTGTAACTCGCTTCGTCGAGTGTCCCTCTGTTCCGATTCCTGGGTGTCCCGGAGGGGATGTCACA
>JAUNZO010004319.1:0-11322 GCA_031894775.1 Chloris gayana
GGGTCCTCCTCTCTTTTTCTCATGGCGCCACAGATCTGTCTGCGAGCTCGTGCTTGCCTCGGGTGGAGCGGCACGTATGGCCGCAAGCGAGCATGAGGTGGTGCAGGCCGACGTATGCTGGCAACCATTGTAGCGGGTGGGCGTATTATTTCGCTCAGCGACTGAGGCGGCGTGCGGGCTACGGCCGAGCACGTGCTTGGGTGAGCATGGTGGCCTAACGAGACTCCCCTCTCCTTCGTCCCGGGAGAAGCGTTGCCGCATATAGCACGATGCCCCTTCTCTTGAGCGGTGTGGCCATGGTATTCGATGGAATGACGACGACCATGAACTAGAGCACCCGTTTCTCCCGCATCACCGTCTCCATTGGTTACTCTGAACCATCAGCACCTCCCCAACGCGATTTTTTTGAGGGGGTCAGCAGTTGTGGCCCCTCAAAGCAAGCCGACACCTGTCCATGGAGATAAACGCCGTTGCCAAACGGCGGTGACGGTAGCTGAGCTATTGCATGAGGGAGAGAGGAGATTTGGAGAGGGAGGAGAGCCATGGCGGATAGCTCGTGGCAGCGGCGGCGAAACTCGCGGCGAGGAAGATGGCGTAAGATCGTCTGTTAGTCCGGAATTGAATCGAACAGTGCTCCTTAGGGGCCGCAGCTGCGGACACCCTCAAAAAGACATTTCCCTTCACTCTGCCGGTGGCGTCAGCATCTTCCCCTCACATGTCTGGCTGCAGATCTTCCCCCAACCCCTAGCTCCTCTGACCGATGGCGTCGATTGGGCGGCCCAACCGGGAGGTGCCAATGACACGAGATCCGCAGCCAGGTGCGTGCAGAGACGGCGAGATCCGCAGTGCTATGGGACAGATCACTTCCTTTTTTTACCTTTTGTTTGGTTTTATTTGCTGCGTCGAATCAATTTATCTTTTCTCCTGGGCAGCTACAGAAAATCCAGATCGGTGGTGCCATCCTTCCTTGGACCAAGACCTACTGGAACGCCAAGAAAAATTGGTGGCTGATTTGCCTCTGCCTCGGAGGACCTGAATATGTGTGGCTTGCCGAAGGTCATCCTGCCGGTGCTGCCCCAGCGGGAGCCAAGGGCTCCACCGACCACCAACACTGCTATCTTTATCCTGAGGTTCCTTGGGCGTTTTCATCTTCATCTTTATCTGCAAGATAGATTCCCCTAATTTCTGAAATGAATCTTTGATTTCAGGGTCAGAGGCAATTTTCTTGTTAATTAGCACGTGTAAGATTATTACACGACAACCAAGTACATGTCTTTGATATACTCAATTAATAGTTCCAGTTGTGGTAAGCTTTTTGGCTTGCAGTAAATTTTGCTGTGCCGAGACATATTTTTTGGTGCCCCGATTTCATGTCTTGCTTGCTTGGTGCTATAATTAATCGTCATCCATTTTGTTGGTGGTCTCATCCTTTTTGATAAATGAAAAAAACATTGTTTGAGAATATTTATAGAGAAGTTTTTCCGCCCACAATAATGGCTAGTAGTTTTCTAAAACTGCTTAGCATTAGTTTAATCCAACAGTAATGATCTGAGATCTGAAATAAACAACTATTGGCAAGTATTTTGCCATATTGAAGGTAGTATCGACAAAGCGATAGATTTATCATTATGATTAATTTTTATTTTCATGATAATATAAATAAAACTCAGTAATCTAATTAATCTTTGATGTTAATAATGTGTTAATTATTATTCTTACAATAAAGTTGTGGTTCATATATCTAAATTGTATTTTATGAATAATATAAATCCGTTAATTATTGGTGAAATTACAAAAATACCATTAAACTACTTGCAAGTAGTTTTTCAAAACTATTTGTACGTATTGTGGACCGAAAAACTTCTATACTTATAAATCTGGAAGGTTAGTGTTTAGGATTCCATATCATTTTTTTCAAGATGTGGATGAGGACTTCTCTTTGTTTTCGTAAACACTGATGTATTTTCCTATTATATATATGTTATTCCCGTGTTTTTTGTAACAAAAAATAATTCAGTTAGGTACTAATTAAATTTCACCATAAATAGAAACAACACTTACGAACAATAGACAATGAAGTCAATTAGCGCCCGGTACCCTGCGACCAGCATTATTCACGGTGGTACTACAATATTCCATGTTGTTTCGTCCTATTCTGGTCACTGCAGCAGTAGAAACCGAGAAACACTTGTTGCATTTGAATAAGCCCAATCCCAGACAAATTCTGACAGTCTAACAATTTCCTACAGCGAACCAACCAGAGGGAAAAACTTACAAGGCCATCAAGTCTTAGGCCCTGTTCGTTTCCCTCCTCTAAAATTTAGCACTGTCATATCAAAGAGAATCTTACTATTTATGAATATTTTGATCAATTTAATGTCAAAACCCTTTTAGAGATTGATGCTAATTTTCGAGATGAATCTAATGAGCTTAATTAATCTATGTTTTGCTAAAGTGTTGCTACAGTAACCATCTTCTAATCACGACTTAATTAACCTCATTAGATTCGTCTCGTGAATTAGTCTAGAGGTCTGTAATTTATTTTATAATTAAACTTTATTTAGTACTCTTAAATAATAAGATTCTTTTTGACGTGACAGCTCTAAAATTTAGACCCCAGGAAACGAACACACCCTTAGGTAGTCTCAACTCTCAACCGTCGTCATCCTTTATATACTACTCCCTCTATTCCTTTATATAAGCATTCTAAGATTCAAATTTTATTTTATTATATAAGTATTCCTACATAAAAGACAAAATGTGATGAGTTGATGGGTGAGTGGAGAATTGACGAGTAATATAAATGAAGGGTATATATGTCTTCTCTCTTCTTGACTATTTTTGTCTTGAAATTCTAGAAGTACTTATATATAGAATGGAGGGGAGTAGTATCATCCATGCAGAACCGGAGCCAAGATTAGAGCGTAGGAAGGAGATGCTCATGCACACGGGAAGGCCAGTATTGTATAGGATTTTTAGGCCTGGGAGGTAGTAGGATGTTCTCATGTAGTCATGTCCGTTTTACAAGTTGACATGCTCATGCAACTAGCTTGGGATTGAGATCCTGTAGGAAACAGAGGAAAGCAAGGCATGATAGCTATTGCATTCATTCAAAAAAAATTATAGCTGTCGCATGCTGTCATCTACGCGAGCCCGAGACACGAGTCCGATACCCTGCAACCGCGCTAAGTTTTTTTTTTTTTTTTTACCGAAGTCAGCAGGGGAGTCTCCTACCTATTTTTTGTATTAACATGAAAAGTTTATGTACAAACAGTAGGCCGTAAGCCCAAAGAAAACCCTAAGCTATCACATTCTTGAGTTACATATTACAGATAAAGGCATCAATCAGCAGTTTAATAGCAGGCTTAGCTCTAAAAGCAACCTGTTGTAGCTCTGTTTTAAATGAGTTCCTCCAGTAGGCAAAAGATAGAGCTTTGTTGTCAAAAATAATATCATTACGGTGACACCAAATAGTCCAGCAGCCAACAATTAATATCTCTCTGAAAATCCTCGAGTTAAAGCACTGCCTTGCTGTCAGGAGCATGTCATCAGGGTTGAGTCGTGTGTTCCAAGAAACATTGAGTGATTGCCAGCATCTTCTGCTAAAATTGCATTGGAAGAACAGGTGAAGAATTGTTTGTTCAGTGTTACTTTGACAGAGCGAAGGTGAATGGCATGAGCGAAGGTGAATGAACTTTGCCGCGTACCACTCATTTGCTGATGCTACCGGGCTGTCCGTTTCCTCCCACAGGCACACGTCAGCCTTTCCTACACCCTGCAAGATGAAATGGAGAGAATGAGCAGAGCATCAACGGGCTGCGTTGCCTTTCCTAAAGCTTCCTGCGCAGTTTTTCAATTGTCGTCATCGCGTATGATGCTTCCATTTTTTGTGCAGCTTTTAATTGCGATCCTTTCTCGTAAGTTGTTGTAGCATCCTAAACTCTTGTCGAGCGACCGGATCAGTGCAGTAGCTACCAGGCAAACAGAGTATAAAAGATAAATAATGTCGCAAATCTGATGCTAGTTTACTGAATTCACTCTTCTTTAATTTAAATAACAGCGTAAATCTAATCTAGTTTTACTTTATTCATCCTTCTTATTTTTTAAATAAAAGACTGAACTTTCATCTTGTTTCATCCTAAAAATCTTACTCGCTTCGTTCCACTTATCTAGTAATCTTGAGGGTTTTAAGATTTTAGAAGTTTGACTATATTTATTATCACAAGTAAATTACTAGTTGTACCATCAATAGTGGTAATATGTAAAGGCTTTCATAAGATTTATGATGGGACGGATTGTATATGCACAGAATATGATTGACATAAGCTGCAACATGAAGACAAATATTTGTTGTTCATATGTTTTTCTTTGCACAAAAACAATTTCCTCAACTGTAACATTTCGCCAATTGAGAAAAAATATTCAGGAATGGGAATTACATAAATCCTATCTTTTTCTGAGGTTAACTACTGTACATCAAGGCCAATCTTAACATTTTATTGATGCAATAGTGTACACAAATCCTACCAGTAGGACTTAGACCAAGATTCTACTCAGTAGCATGCAACGTATCTGCTTGAAGCTAAGGGTGCCTTTGGTTTGGAGAGAAGGTGGAATGGGACGGAATCATGCCAGTTTTTGGGGATGGGACCATCCAACTCTTGTTTGTTTAGAGGGTTGGGGTCGTCCATGTTTCTTGTTTGATACAAGCGATGAGCATGGATGAGAACGGACACCTTCTTCCTTCCATTTCCGTTAAATTTCTCAGCCTGCCACTCAAGCATTTAATGAAACACCATATTTGCACACTACTACACGTAGTCTACACTATGCAGCCATGCCAGCTCTCGTGGGTGGCACCACTCGTGGCCATGAATCAAGCAAAATCTCCATCACAGAAACAACGGCATCCAACGAGTAAGATGATGCAAGCTACCCCGAGCTGTGCGCATCGTCACGAGGGCTTTGTGCCTGCTGCGGAGCACGAGCTGAAACTGGACAGCATCATGGTCAGCTACTGGGCAGAGCAGGCGCGCAGCAGGTCCGTGAGGCATCGATCTCGGGCAAAATGGTGATCTTGAGGCTTGGATTCGAGCTCGTCTCAGCTCCTTGAGGCCGTCGACCTGAGCAGCTCAGCCTGCTTCACAATAGACCTGGGCTGGACAACGGGAGCGTCGGGCAGAGGATGCCGCACGAGCTTCGTCTTCGCAGGCCACATGCGTGAGAAAGACAGAGCTGACGCCGTTCGTGAGGAATGAGTTGGTCCGCTCGTAGTTGGGCGAATCACTTGGTCCCGGATATTAGCGAATATTCACTGGTGGGTTCCTGATACCTACCAAGCCTAATCAGATCTACATCCATGCTCTCTTCTGAACCTTCTACGAGCAATACAATGAGAAGGCATTAAGGTACACCCCTAAGAAAAGCTCATATCCCCAATCAATTGTTCACTCTACCAGTCGTATTAGTATATGGCCATCTTGCTTGTTATATAGGAGTGAAGTGCGATTAACTATTTTGTGGTCCCTGCTAGCTACTACCTCAACTGTGTTACTACTTGCTATTGTTGAACACGATTCTGTGGATCGTACGGCAGA
This sequence comes from Chloris gayana, assembly GCA_031894775.1. Lineage (NCBI taxonomy): Eukaryota > Viridiplantae > Streptophyta > Magnoliopsida > Poales > Poaceae > Chloris > Chloris gayana. Next base: position 5,598 of record JAUNZO010004319.1, read on the forward strand.
TTATAGTATATCAACGGATCCATCAATGTTTCTCTATTTAATTTTTATTGGCAAAATGGCAATTGTGATGACCACACATATATGTGTCCATTAGCAAACGGTAATAGAATTTTCTTAAACTTTGTACATGGGAAGGTGGAGATAAAGTCTCATGGAAAATAGAAATGGAACGAAAAAGAATTTGACAAATCTAGCCTGACAAAACACAGGTCACATTGCTTGTTTTCTTCATTCATACTTTTTTTCCACAACAAGGTTTCCCCTGGAATTTCATTACCTTGGCAACGAAATTACAAGTAGTTAAAGTTCCTACGATAGAGGTCTTGCATACAGAAATGAAAACGCTTCTTTAAGTACGGAACTAGCAAAGATTAAAGAGAGACTAGAGGTCTCAGATACATGGCCACTTCGTGCCAACACACGTAATGTAATTTGGTGCTTTGTAGTTCTTCTCCTTCCATGTTGTTTGTCCTTCATTAGTTCACTGGACCTTGTATTACTGGCCGTCCTTGTCCTCGATGTTCGTCCTCCTCCTCTCTGCTTGGATGGATTGCCACTGCGTTCTGCTGTAGAATGTTTGCGCCTGCTTCCAGCTGTTGCTTGTCCTCAATTCCTCATCCTTCAGAAGACATGTCCAGTATTTCAAGAAGACACAAGCATAGCAGACTATTTCAGTTGGGGACCTGATCTGTTTTTTATCAAAGCATTTTCTATTTCTCAGTTTCCAAATGGCCCAACAGATTGCTGCTAGACCAATAACATGAATTTTTTTCCCTTGGGGCAGAAAGTGTTCTGCCCATACATTGTACTGTGCTATAGATTCTGGTTTACAGTTTGCTCCCACTGTCCACGCTGCTATACTCCAAACATATTTATTCACATTGCATTTGAAAAACAAGTGATCAATCGTCTCCTGTTCTGAGCAAAAGGAGCACTTCTTATCTCCCTTCCACTTTTTACGGGTTAGATTATCTTTGGTTAGGATTAGCAAAAGGAACTAATTGATTTGTTCCTCAAAATGATAAGTTCATATTTTTCATTTGATGTATCTTGGTTTCTCTTGAGCAATTTTTCTCTCATATAGTGCCAAAATTGATGTTTACTCAAAAGCATGTTAATCTAAATCAGTTTTTTTTATCGAAAACGCAGGAGAGCTGCGCTTCATTGTATTAAGAAGAAAACCGGGATAAGAACCCATAGCGGTCCGACAGACACACAACACACCAACCCAACACACAACACACCCAAACACACACACACACCAGACACAACAAGGATGCTGCCAAGAAAAGAAGCTGCCATGAGTTGACGCCTTCAAGAAGGTCATGACGCATCGCTTAGACGCTACCGTCAACCGATCTGTCGAGGCCGGATCAGGCTTTCGCCCATGGAATTGGAGGTGGCAAGTAACTCCTCGGCAACGCCTTCAACAAGGACCGGAGGCCCTGCAGCTTCCACATCGCCGGCATAGTTGACACTATGCAGAATTTCTCCCGGATTCGTTACGCCATCTCCGATCCACTCGCAGCTCCTTGCTGAGCCGCCCTGTCTGTCGCCCTCACACCGTGCCCACCACACATCCACCGCTCGCTGCGACAAATAGCGCGCGCCACCGTCTAACTCAGTTTTTCATATGTATATAAACTTGGTTATTTTAATGCTTAAGTTTATGTGTAATTTCTGGCGTACGTAATTGTTTTTTGCTGGGTCCGTCACTCCCCATGTTCAGTCACCTCGGTACCTACCTATACCTTCCACTTATATATGCATTCATTTTATTTTGGCCTATATAAAGTCAGCGTGCATCCTCAGCCCTTCTTCACATTCTTGCAATCTTTGCTCGATTTCCCTTCTAAAAGAATAAAAAACAATCCTTGTTCGATTGCATTCCCTAAAGTCCATCGAGAAGATATCTAGGAATTTTCTTACATGTCAATTTTGGGTGCTATGTGTGTTACAACACTGTCGATAGTTAACACAATAGCTTGGCAGGTTTTGGGATGTTTCCATGTACAGTTTCGGTATCAAACTCCAATAACCACAAGTGCTCTTGTAGAACAGAAGAGGCGAACATAGTGGACAGAATGCATGGGTGCTGCTGTCCTTCGATGAATAGGCCACAGCCACAAGATAGCAGGACATTCTAATACTTTATTTAATACTCTTAAATAATAAGATTTTTTTAACGTGACAGCTCTAAAATTTAGATCCCAGAAAACGAACACACCCAGTCACATTGATGGTCAGCTCAGTCAGTGTGTACGTTGCAGCTAGTACGCATGAAATTGTCAAGTCTGTCAAAATCGTGCCACAACAGGCACCACAACAGGCACTATTCTTTTTCTTTTTCCTGGAGAAGACTGAAGCAGAGTGCCCATAGGTTTTTTTTTTTTTGAGAACATGCCCATAGGTAATTGATAAGATGGCGGTGCCGGTCTTGCTGACTCCTTCCCATGTCCATCATGTCATCATCGCCTTACATTGACCGGAGCTACATTATGGGTTGCAAACTCGTCGGCTGGCAACTGAAGCTAAACTTGATCTATCGATACAATGGAAGGCTGGTGTGATGCGCAATAATGCAACGGAGGCCTCCAGGTCTGCTGGAGGCCTGCCACCAGTGAAGCGCAACTGGATTCAGGACTGTTTTCTTTGCTGTTTTTTTCTTTTGGCTTATCTTTTGTTTATGTACAGACTTCTTTAATTTTTAATAAAATCCTGTAGGGGCTTTTTGCCCCTCCAGTTCATTCAAAAAAATCTCTTTGATCAGTTGAGTGGGATGAGGGAGGCGAGTCGCGATGTAAGCGGCACGGGATGCGGCTGCCCGCCCCGCATGCCACAAGAGCCGCATAACCTTTCGCGGCTTACGCGGTTGCCCGCCTAGCGCCGCAAACGAGTCCGCGGCTTACGCGGCTGCCCGCATCTCGCGCCGCAGAAGGACTCTGCGTCTTCTAGCCCAGCAGATCGATGCCGTCGTGAACACGGTATTGAGCGCAGATCTGTGCCGGAGAGGCGGCTGAAGGCTCGCCAGAGAGAAGGCGGAAGGCTCGCCGGAGATGTGGACCTGCTTCGCCATCGCCATGGGGACAGGCAGGCTGCACCGGGGCGCGCAACTTCGTTGTCGTGGAAGCCGTCACCACGAGCGGAGGAAGCTGTTGGCAGCGCATGCAGTCCCTGCATCGAACGTCGCCGTCGCGTGCTAGAACCTAGGGTTGCGACACGCCTCGCGGGCGTTGCGGCAGCCGCATCCCGCGCCGCGCAGTCCCGCTTTAGTTAGCAGGCCTGTTAGCGGGTCTGTTGGCAGGATTGCGGCGCGGGTTGGCCCAACGGCGTTGCGGGCAGGCCCGCGCCGCTTGCCCCGTTAGGGGCGAGCAGAGCAGAGCAAGCCCGGGCTGAGCTGCCGTTGTACACCTAGGTAATCCTTCTCGTCCAGAAAAGCAAAGTACACGTGGAAGCTGCATGTCATGTGTGTGGATATGTAATTTCAATGGACGCCCAGCAAGTTGATGCAAAGTTGCAGCTCAAAAGAGATAGAGATTGGACATCCAACCCGGCGCAGAGACGGCGGCGCCAACACTACGGGAGTCGTGCCATGCCTACCGATGACTTCCGCCACTGATGGTCTTGCGTAATTTTTAGTTACTATTCTTTCTTGTAAGTTACGGTGGTATCATAAACATAATTCCACTACCTAACAAGCCAATGCAACATGCAACATAAAGATAAATATTTGTTTATTCATTGGGGAAAAAATGACTTCTTTCATTGTTGCATTTGGCCAATGGAAACAAAACATGCAAGAACTGCCCCTGGAATTTCATTACTTTTTTTTTAGATAACGGAACAATGTTCCTGCCTCTACACCTTTTGGGTGTACACAGCAAAGTTTTACCACGACCATGAGCACTTAGGCTCAACTGACACGACACCAAACAAACTAAGACCCACGGCTCGCGTAGGAGCGACACTCAAGCAACAGTCTCAGACAGATCCAACCACCAAAAGCTCTCACGCAGGAGAGAATACAAGAAGACTAAATAGGCATGATAACTAAGGAACAAGAGGAACTAGGCCTATAATCTATTAGAAAATCGCCACCCAAACTTAGCGAAGACCTCCATTGTGAAGCATTCAAGCAACTGACAGCCTTGCTTGAGGGAGTTTCGGTCTTTTTCTCCTTTAAGCAACAGCGACCATGTGCGAGTCCAAGTAAGTCATCCTGAAAATAACCTGCAAAATGGTATTCGGTTTGGTCTTATTAAAAACCATATCATTTCTGTTCAACCACAAAGACCACAAAAGAGCTGCGATCCCTATAGACACTTGTTTCTTAAGATCGGCATTAAAACCATGAATCCAAGATTGAAACAAATGAGACATACACGAGGGTGGTTGTATTCCAAAGGTGATACAAGTAGCATTCCAAACAGAGCGAGCAAAGGACAATCAAAGAATAGGTGTTGTATAGTCTCAAGAGAGTTACAGTAGCAACATTCAAGAGATCCATTCCAATTCCTTTTAGCTAAATTGTCTTTTGTAAGAGTAACCCCTCTAATAAGGTACCAAAGAAAGATTTTAATCTTGAGAGGTATTTTAATTTGCCATATGGGACACTTCATCGGTATGATCCCACTTTGCATTAAAGCCTTATACATAGATTTAACCGAGAACATACCACTACTATGTAAATCCCAACAAAATTTATCCCTCTCACTCGTCAGTGATATATCTATAATTTTGGCCACTAATTCGTACCAAGATTCTAGATTGCCACCAACTAAGGCACGCCTAAATGACATATTCAGTGGTCGCGTAGACATCACCTGTGCCACCGTCGCATCCTTTCTTCTTACAATGTTGAACAGATTTGGGTACAAGATACATAAAGGTTTGTCTCCAATCCATGTGTCCTTCCAAAATCTAGTTTTGGCACCATCTTGGACTTGAAAATGACCACAAGCAAAGAATTGTTCCTTAACATTCATTAATCCCGACCAAAAATGCGAGTCCCCTGGCTTTTTGTGACTTGTGACAGAGTTTTATTGGACAAATATTTTCTTCTTAGAAGTTTTTGCCAATTACCCTCCTCATTAATCAACTTAAAGAGCTATTTACTTAGGAGACAACTATTTTGTACTTCTAGATTTTGGATTCCCAACCCTCCAAAATCTTTTGGTCTACACACAATGCTTCATTTGGCTAGCCTGTATTTCTTCTTATTCTCATCACATTGCCAAAAGAACCTGGACCGATAATAATCGAGTTTCTTTAGAACTCCTTTGGGTACCTCAAAAAAAGATAACATGTACATAGCCAGACTTGTGAGAACTGAGTTGATAAGAACCAACCTTCCTCCAACTGATAAAAGCTTGCCCTTCCAGCTAGCTAGCTTTTTCTGAAATTTTTCCTCTATGACTATCCAGTCACTATTTGAAAGCTTGCGATGATGCATAGGAATACCAAGGTATTTAAAAGGAGTGGAGCCCGTTTTGCATCCGAAGAGCGTCGCATAATTCTCTTCATACTCTTTGGCCTTGCCATAGCAATAGAGCTCGCTCTTATGAAAATTGATCTTAAGCCCCGTCAAATGCTCGAATGTACTTAAAACTAGTTTAAGATTCTTTGCATCATCAAGGTCATGTTCCAAAAAGAGGATAGTGTATGGAGGAAAAATTTCAGAAACAAATGATGCTCAACAAACAAATGATGCTCCCTAACCCCTACC
>JAUNZO010004320.1:0-21259 GCA_031894775.1 Chloris gayana
TGTTGACGCCGGTTTTTGACCAAGGGACCCATTGTCGCCGACTATAGGTAAAAAGGGGCCGGTGGGCGTAAGGCCGACGGCCGCTTGGGCGAGTAAAAGGCGCGTCTCTCCCGGGAATCGTGCGCGGACGCCAACAGTAAGAGCACAACATTGATGGGCCCGGCCCACGTTATAAAATTAGAAATAATAGTTAGTTTTGGAAAAAGGATTCTAGTCGGTTAGGAAATCGGCCCGAGGAGGGTCCGAATAGGATTCTTTTTGCCGAGTATAAATACATACTCGGATGTAACATGTAAACTCGATTCACATCCAATACAACTTTCGGCGCATCGCCAAACCCTAATTTTCTCGTCAAGTCTTTACCGTTTTCGCGCGGGATCTTCGGGCTCCTGGCCGACAACACGTTGGCTTGACAAGGTAATTATGTTGTCTAATTCTCGGCGCATTGTTCGTAATTAGATGGCTTAATTGCTAGTTATCCGGCGACCGGATCTGTTTTCGATCGGCGTAGTGAGTATCGGCCGGGATGAGTCAAGTTGACCCGGTCCGGCTCGTGGTGGAGGTAGTTTGACTTGTCCCGCCTCCCCGTTCCAGCCTTTGCTCACGGCGCCGATTGGCTCGGATCCGGTCGTTCGAGTCACGTAGCCGCTATGAGAATTCTTTTACATCTTGGCCGATTCGACCGTGCAGATTCAGCTTGACGTGTCCCGTGTTTGCCTTTGCGATAGTTGACTTGTCCTAGGCGCATGCAGCCGATTGGCTAGGGTGTAGACTTACTTTCATAGTTAAGACGTTTATGATTGTGCTTGTCCTGAATCGGCCGGCGTGCGCGGTCGTTAGACTCGGTCCAGCCGCGTGCCATCGCTTGACTTGTCCCGTTGGAGCGACCGGTCGATTTGGGATCTCGTGTGGTTGTATTTGTCTTACTCGTTCTTTCGGAGTGTTTAGCCGATTGCTTATCACGTTCATTAGCTGTTTTATGTTCAATTAATACCAAATCTGTTAAAGCTGCTTTTGAACCCGAGTTATTAGTATGATTTCATTGATCATCATTATACATTTAGATAGATCTAAATAATTCACTACTATAATCAATGGCAAAATCGGCCGGATGCCCGATCGGCCGATTTATCGATCTAATTGATGATTAAACCATCTTCTTGCTATCAAATTAATCACATCCCATTAATAATTACCTTGTTTACATTTTATTCGATAATGCATCCCCGCAAAGTCTTAATGATGTGATCGCTTACCGACGGAATCGGTCGCTAGCCACCGATCGCATGTTATAGCGTCGGCCGATTTCGTATCGTTTGTATCGCAGTTCGTTTGCCTGGCATTTAATACATAAATGGATGGGCCGTGCTGCTCCTAGCCGATGGCCGATTTTGTCTATCTTACGCCGGAATCGGCCACGGCCGCACATCGGTCTATCCGGGCCGATGACCTGGAATTTTACACTCTTTTATTGTCTTTGTTGGTTTGCAGGAAAACCATCCGGCACGCACCAGCAGCACACGAACATCGGCGAGCCGAGCCGGTCCGTTGGGAGCACAGGGCCCCGCGTCGCCGGGGTTTCTGTGGACTCTCCGGACGACGGTGTGTCGGCGACTTTTGACGTCAACACACTTTTTGGCACGCCCAGTGGGACCAAAGCAACCAAGATCAAGATGTCGTACATGCAGAGCAGTCGGGGAGGACGGAACACCAATGGTCGATGCCGAGAATCGGCCGATTTTCGTTCCAGCTCCTCTCAGGACGGATGGCAAAGGCCATGGAGAAGTTTCGATGACAACGAGGCTTTCGGCCCGGGGGAAGATGACAACGGAACAAAAGCTGCAGTACCAAGAATACCCGGCCGAAGCAATGAAGAAGTACTTTCAAGCCCTGAAAGTGACACGTGGCAGAGTGGCCACAAAAGGAGACATCCCTCGCATTCTCGCATCCGGAAGAATTAGACCAAATCAAAGCCCGGAGACCGCCGGATGCCAACCAACTCGCTGATATGGTCAACTCGTCCGTTCATCAAGCCCTAATCAATCAATCAGGCGTGTTGACCAACACCATCGGGAATTTGATCAAGGACACGGTTGATGGCAGATCGTTTATCGAAGGATATTCTCGGACCTCGCATACACTCAGCCTGTTGGCACTCTCGTACGACCGATTCAGGGAATCGGCATCCGTAATACTACACCGCCAACAGTGGTTTCAGCCCATGTATGGCATGCCACCTAACCTATGGCCTGGCAAGGACAATGCAAATGCAAGTACCAAGTGCAACCCAGCCAAGCAAAGAGGATAACAAGTGATCCCAAGAAGTCGGTAACGGAAGAGGGCAACAGTGCAAGATGTACAACAGCCGGCTTCCGAGTTGGGGGCACCAACCAATGTGGCAGCGGTCCCGCAGATGGCACAACAGCCCAATTTCTTCTACGTACCAAATACCGGCCCGAGTAGAATTGAGAACTCACCCACTATAGTACGGCCGATATCTCGGTATTCCACAACCGACCGCATCGGGCCGGGGGACATGGATTCATGATCGGACGGCCGATCCAATCGGCCATGAGTTATGGAATCGCTCCGCAGACATTATTCCCGGCTACTAGCACCGGGATTTCCGGGAACGGCCGCTTGATACACCCAACTCGGGGGACAGCCCAACACAGCCTTATATGACGGGGACCGGATCGGCGATCGCTGAACCCAGTGATATGAATAGCCTCATGGCTAAGATCGCCGATATGATGAAAGATCGGCTCGATTTGAAGCCTAAGGAGAAAAGTGCATTGTATCGGCGACCTTACCCCGACCGGATGGATTCCGTGGCTTTACCCAATAAGTATAAAATTCCCGAGTTTTCCAAGTTTTCTCGGGCAAGATAACACATCAACTATGGAGCACATCGCCGGTATGACGCACAGCTTGGTGAGGCGTCTACTCAGGAGGCTTTGCGGGTTAGGCTATTCCCACCGTCGTTGTCCTGGATCGGCCTTTTCATGGTTTGCTTCGCTGTCGCCCGGTTCTATTCGTAGTTGGGCCGATCTCGGAGAAAAGGTTTCACTCGTACTTCTTCACGGGCATTACCGAGCTTAGTTTGTCCGATTTAATGGCAATGAAACAGAAATCGGGAGAATCGCTGACCGATTATATACAGTAGGTTCAGACTCGAGGGGACGATGCTACAATCCGAACCCGACAGAGCAACAGCTTGGCCGAGATCGCTTATGCGGGGCTATTCTCCAACATCAAAGAAAAGTTTACCCCACATGAGTTTGATGGGCCGGCGCAGCCGACACGTAGGGCAGTTGGCCAGGAAGAAAATCTCCACTCACCAGGAATCGGCGGTATCGTGTAGCTTATGCTGATTTCGACAGGTGAAGATGATGAAGAGGGAATTAATGCAGTTGAGTGGACTAATAATAAACGGCCGATATTTTCTCCGCATGTCAATCCTAAGGAGAGAAAATATGATTTTGATTTATCTAAGGCCGACGAGATATTTGATCAGCCGTCGTGGAAAAGAAAATTCAGCTTTCACCTCATCACAAAATTCCTACGCCGGAGGAATTGAAGAAAATGGCTAAGTGGTGCAAGTGGCATGGAAATTCACATCATAACACCGTTGATTGTTATGCTATGAGAGATGAGATCCGTAAGGCAGTTGACAAGTGGGATATTGCGAGCAGCCGATGTGAAGAAGAAGATGAAAGTTGATGGGCACCCTTTCCCCGCTAATACAATGTACATCAATACCATCGGTGGTGGATCAGCTGGTTTCATACGCCGATATGAGAGGAAGAGGGAGAGGGAAGAAGGAGATCAAGTGGCACGTGAACAGGAATCTATCGCCAAAGCCAGCAAGCATGTGCAAAGCGTGATCCGCCGAGAAGATTTTGACCCACACCGGGATTGTCCTTTCTTTCAGCATCGCTGGGACCGAAACATGAAGCTTCCATCTATCGAGAACTGTCCGTAGTGCACCGGCCGGGAAGAGTATCGTGACGTCGGGTCGTCAAGTTACCAGGGACGGCCGATTGGTCGCAACTATGAATCTCGACAATCGGCCCCCGTAAGAGCAATCGACTACGATCATGGATATAATGAACGAAGATACGTAGTGCCAAAGAGAACCTCTCGTTCACGATCGACCGGGGCCAATCAATGATGAAGAAGAGTTCGATTACCAATACCATGAAGATTCGAGAGGTGATCAAACGGAGAACGAAGGTCAGTGGTGCCCTGCTGGTTTGCTCAGCAGAAACCCAAAAGAGGAGGCTTCAAAGAATGCGTTGTCGGGAAATCAAGGGTAGACGCCATTACGGAGATGACCAAGATGATGAGCCCAAGCCCAAGAAGCAATGGAGGCCGAAAGTGCAGTCTCAGTGGTCCGGCTGAAGCCGCAGTGAATATGATGTCACCGATGCCCAGGATTGTCTGGATCGGCCGATGAAAATTCGGCCGAAGAAGAACCAGCTTGGGGAAGCTTCGGAGATTCTCGTGGACGCCGGAATCAGCGGTATTTGATAAGCCGGTCAACTCGGATCATTTGCACCTCAAGGCATTATACATTAGCGGCTATGTCAATGGGTCGCCGATGAGGAAAATGTTGGTCGACGGAGGAGCGGCGGTCAACGTCATGCCGATTACTACATACCGCAAGCTCGGGAAGACGCCGAAGAAATGATGAGGGCTAATCCGACGCTCAAGGATTACAGCGGGAGAAGCCAAGATGTGCGTGGGGCCGCAATAATGGAGATCACCGTGGGCAGCAAAACCATACCCACCACTTTTTTCATCATTGACGGGAAAGGTGCATACACAACTTTGTTAGGAAGAGACTCGGATTCATGCCAATTGTTGCATCCCCTCAACCATGCACCAGTTGTTTGATTCAATGGGTCGGCAACAAGGTCGAAATCGTGCGGGCCGATAAGTCTCAGTAACCATTGCAACCGCCGATTTCGAGTTTGCTCGGTCTAGAGAGCTTGCCTTGTTTATCGGGCACGTATTGGGATGCGGAGGCCATAAACATCACGTATGATGGAGTTATTGTGACCGGGGGTCGGTACTCCCGGCTGCTCCGATGGGCCCCACAGGAGAATTGACGGACAATCGGCCGATCGATATACACACCGAAGACATGGTGAGTCGGCCGATTGATGAACCGAAGACGGGAAATTAGGCCACGGTTTTGTGTCGGCCGATGAATTAGAAGAAGTGGATATAGGGGATGGAGACAAGCCTCGGCCGACATATATTAGCAAGAAATTGTGTAAAGAAGTAAGAGATGAATTGGTGGCCTTATTGGAAGAATTTAAGGATTGTTTTGCTTGGGATTATAGCGAGATGCCCGGACTCACCCGATCGATTGTTGAACATCGGTTGCCCACTAAACCCGGATATCGACCATATAAGCAGTGGGGCTCGGAAGATTGACCCTAGGTATTATGAAGCCGTCAAAGAAGAGATTATCGGATTGTATGAAGCCGGCTTCATCAGGCCATGCCGATATGCGGAGTGGGTTTCTAGTATTGTGCCGGTGGAGAAGAAAATGGAAAGATGCGGGTCTGCATTGACTTCAGGAATTTGAATAAGGCAACTCCGAAAGATGAGTATCCAATGCCAAACGCCGATTTGTTGGTTGATGCAGCCGCCGGCAACAAGATTTTGAGCTTTATGGATGGAAATGCTGGGTATAATCAGATTTTTATGGCCGAGGAAGATATATCGAAAACGGCATTCGGATGCCCCTGAGCGTTGGGATTATATGAGTGGGTTGTCATGACCTTCGGACTAAAAAATGCTGGTGCTACATATCGAGGGCCATGAATTTTATATATCACGATTTGATCGGCCGATTGGTGGAAATTTATATTGATGATGTCATGGTGAAATCAAGATCGGTTGGAAGTCATGTGGCTGATCTCAGTGGAAGTGTTGAAGAGGACAAGACAATACGGATCGAAGATGAACCCGCTCAAGTGTGCGTTTGGTGTCTCAACTGGACAATTTCTGGGGTTTATTGTGCATGAAAAGGGAATTGAAGTCGGCCCTAAGAGTATTGATTCTATCGGAAAGTTGGAACCGCCGACGAACAAGACGAAGCTCCAGTCCCCGATCGGCAAGATTAATTTTATTAGGCGATTTATCTCAAACTTGTCCGCCGACTTGATGTGTTTACGCCATTATTGAAGCTCAAGGCCAGCCAAGAGTTTCGGTGGGAGCCGATCCATCAAAAGGCTTTAGAAGATATCAAGAAATATTTGGTGTCCCCACCAGTTGATGGTTCCGCCAAAGTCGTGCACACCCTTTAAGTTATATTTATCGGCCGATGATAGGTGCATCGGCTCAAGCATTGACTCAAGAGCAGGAGGGAAAAGAGCGGGTCATATTTTATCTCACCGCAGAACCGATTGATGCAGAAACACGGTATCCGTAAGTGGAAAGGTTATGTCTCTGTCTCGTATTTTTCATGCACGAAATTAAGGCATTATCTCGTTGGCCGAAGAATGTACCGTCGTTTGCCAGGCCGATGTCGTAAAGTATATGCTATCGGCTCCGGTCCCCAAAGGCCGGTTGGGCAAATGGATGTTGGCAATTGCGGAGTTTGATTTAGGCTATGAATCGGCCAAAGCAGTGAAAGCACAAGTATTGGCTGATTTAGTGGTGCAACACGGTGAACACTCGGCCGGATATGTTGAACCAGTGCCATGGACGGTGTTCTTTGATGGTTCGATTTGCAAAGAAGGAAGTGGAATCGGCTTGGTTGTTGTGTCGCCTCGGGGGCAGTACGTGGATACTCTATTACAATGGAGGCGTACACCAACAACCAAGTCGAATACGAGGCAAGTATTAAAAGGATTGGAATTACTCATCGATGCCGGGGCTGATTTTGTGGAAATTTTCGGAGATTCCTTGTTGGTTGTGAGTCACCTGGCCGATGAGTATGAGTGTAAAGATGAAATATTGTTGCAATATCATAGAAAGTGCCAGAAGTTAATGAAAAGGTTCAAGTGTGTTAAAGTCAGCCATATACCAAGAGAGCAGAATTTTGAAGCAAATAACTTGGCTCAGCCTAGCATCCGGATATCGGCTCGCCGAAAACAGCTTAGAGATAGCTGATATTGAAGAAGCCGATTGGCGTACGGAAATTCGAAAATTTTTGAGCAATCCATCCCAACCTACAGATAAGAAGATAAGATATAAAGCTTTGAAGTATGTTCTGTTGGATGATCGACTATTTTTCAAGACAATTGATGGGGTGCTTCTCAAGTGTATTGATGACACCGAGGCAAAAGTGGTAATGAGCGAAGTACATGATGGGATTTGCGGAACGCATCAATCGGCCCATAAGATGAAGTGGCTGCTAAGGCGAGCTGGTTATTACCGGCCGACAATGTTGGCCGATTGTTTCAAATATTACAAGAGTTGCCAAGACCGCCGTAAATTCGGGCCTATACAGAGGGCGCCCGCATCGGCTATGAATCCAAGAATCAAACCTTGGCCGTTCGTAGGTTGGGCCATGGATATGATCGGCCGTATAAATCCAAGCATCGAGCAAAGGGCATCAGTACATATTGGTAGCTACAGATTACTTCACAAAATGGGTTGAAGCAGCGCCCTATCGTAAAGTTTCGACGGCCGACGTGATAACGTTTGTTAAAGAGCATATTATTTATAGGTTTGGGATTCCGTAGACAATCACAACAGATCAAGGATCAGTATTCACGTCGGACGAATTTCAATCTTTTGCCGATGAGATGGGAATTAAGTTGATTAATTCATCGCCGTATTATGCCCAAGCCAATGGACAAGTCGAAGCGGCGAATAAGAGTCTCGATCAAGTTAATCAAGCGGAAAATACAAGAGTATCCTCGTAAGTGGCACATGAAATTGATGGACGCTTTGTGGGCTTATCGTATGTCACGGCATGGAGCTATGCAAGTTGCGCCGTATCAGCTGGTATATGGGCACGAAGCCGCATCGCCATGGGAGACAGCTATCGGCTCCGTAAGGATTGAGTTGCAACAAAAGCTTTCGGCCGATCAAGACTCACGGATTGATGATGGATGAATTAGAAGATGTAGTACAAAATCGGCTGGATGCATTGGAGAAAATAGAGCAGAATAAAGCAAGGGTCGCCCGCCATTATGATAAGAAGGTTGTGCATAAACAGCTTTAAAGAGGGCGATTTGGTCCGGAAGCTTAGGATGCCGATCGGTGTGAAGGACAATCGGTTTGGTAAATGGTCGCCTAATTGGGAAGGACCTTATTTGATTAGCCGATCGGCACCGGGTAATGCATATATTTTGAAAGAGTTAGAAGGGGAAGAATTCGGCCGAGCACTTAATGGAAAGTATTTGAAGCAAAGTATTATCCTAGTATTTGGATTAACTCATAGTGTTCGGCCTAAAAGAGACTACAGCCGATGTCGATGCACATCGCTTGAGACGGCCGATACCGAGAGTATCGCCCTTAGCCCAAAAAATATATGAAAGTAAGACAGAGGAAGTCACCGATAAATTAGCCGATGTTTGAACATCGCCTTCGTATGGCCGATATGATTGTATATCGCCCTTAGTGCAAAAAAAAAAATGTTTACAACCAAAACTTTGTTCAAAGTCCTATTACACCTAAGCATAGTCAACGGCCTCAGCCGCGGACAAGAAGTCTTGGACAGCAGATAGTGCGCGGGCCAGCGTGGAGTCGAGTTTGGCCATGACCAATAGGTCATCCTCGATGGGGCCGACATCAGCTTGCGCCGCGGCGACCATCTTCTCGGCCGTTTGAATGGCTTCGTCCGTCGTCTTCTCGCCGAGCCGCCACATCGGCCGACAACCGTGCAATAGTAGCTTCCAAGGCCGCCGCCGCCTCCTCCTTGAGAGCCAGAGATGCTCTCAAATCGGCAATCTCCCGGTTGATTGCTTGCAGTTCATCCCGCCGATTTGAGAGTTGCTCTTGCATCTCCCGGGTCTTCCGGACCTCCTCCTCGCAGCGCTTGATGGAGTTATCGGCAAGTAACGCAGCTTGCTCGCTGCTCCGCATGGCGAGCCAAACGCCGCCGGGCACGAGTGAAGTCCATTTGCCAATACTCCATGTATGCCACGCGATGCGCAGCATCGCGCACATCCTCCGGGAGCTCAGTCCGGACCTCCAAGTACCGGGCCCTTATGGGTTGTGCGTCGGCCACCAAGCAGCCGACCGAAGAGGCCTCGAGCCTGCGCGCGATTTCGTTCATGGTGGTAAGACCAGAGGAAGATATTAAAATCGGCGCAGACGAGGGAAGCCGAGTGCCCGAAATACCAAGAAGAATAAGATGAAGTTAATAATCGAAGCAAATCAAGAAAATAAAAGGGAGATAGTAAAAACAAACCCGCGAAGCGTCGATGCGAAGCGGCCGGACGTCTATCGGCCGGGCCATTGAACCTACAGGTTCGTATGTTTCAATCAGCTCTCGGCCGGCCGATCCCCTTCACCAAGCAAGCATCCTCGGAGGCAGCATCGTGCACATGGCCAGCCTTGTTCAACTTCGGCGGGCTCATCGGCGGGCTCATCGGCAGCAAGTGCCTGCAGGAGAAGCCGCGGGCGGCTCCCGGCCGACCGATTCTTCGTTAGCAGCGGTGCCTTTGGGAGAAGCCGCAGGTGACACGCGGCCGGCTTGTTCGGTTTCGGCGGCGACCTCGAAGACGCAGCCGATCCAAGCGAGTTGAGCTCTCCGCAAGATTTGGATCGGCCCGGCTTGGTACAACCGCCGGTTCCGGAGCTACGGGGCTCGGCCTTTCGGTGTCGGCGTCCTGGCCCGTGGGGGAGTTGATAGGCGGATCGGCCTATCGTGCGTCGGTGTCCGGGCACGAGGAGGAAGAACCGCCGATTCCCGCAAAGAACTCATAGTTAGACTATGTAAAGTAAAGAGGGAATCGGCGATCATGCAATAATAACCCGACGCGGCGGAGATGGTTCGCCGAAGTAGTCCGGGTCGGACGGGCGCGCAGGTCGCTTTAACAGCGCGCGGTGGCGCTTCGGGCTTGAGTCGGCCTTGCGGCCGGCACATTAGCCTTCCTCTTCTCGATGGCGGCTGTTTTGGTCTTGACCTTGCGGGCAGCCGGTGCCCCTCGAATCATTGCCGCAAAAGCTTGGGCGGGAGTACGATCGGTGAAGCCGATGTTTGGAACAATTGGGCTCGGCATCAAGTACGCGATCGGCCGGCCACCGATACTCCGGGTCGGCGGCTCCTCCGTGTCCGACCGAAAAAGAATATACAAGGGTGAGCATTTAGAGTGGCCGGTTTCATCTACAAAATCGGCCTTATGGAAATAGATCGGCTACACATACCTCGGCGAAGGCTTCGCGTCAGGACTAAGCCGGAGAAGAATGAAGCAGTGTTCCGGCCGCGGAGGTGCCGGTTCCACTCGCCCCACCAGCGGTCGAAAAGGCGGGTGCTCCGAGGCGCCGGGGAAAATCCGGCTAAGTCGCCGGTGACGACATCGGCGGTGAGGCCGACGAGCCAATTCCATTGAACGGCGTTGTCGACGGTAGCTCGCGCCTTTATTTGCCCCACATAGAAGAGGCCGGGGGCAATCGGCCGAAGCCGAATTGACGGGCCGCCACCGACGGGTGGTAGAACTCGTAGGAGCAGAGAGCCTTGCTCCCGGCAACGAGTCCCGTCGGCAGCAGACAGGGGCGGAGGCAGGTGGTGAAGATCTTGACCGCCTCCCCGTCGGCCGTTGGGAAGGTGGGGTCGATCGGAAAAGGAGTATCGTATCCCTTCTCGAAGAAATCAATGTACGGATACCAATCCGTACTTTCATTGTTGAGGCCCTTGTAAAGGGCAGCGAACCAATAAGCCAGGGTGTCATCCGACATGGCCGCCCCGGAGCCATGGATAGCGCTTCCCCGAAGGAAATACACCGGCCGGATCGGGCGTGGCCGATTCTGCGTGATTGCCGGGGAAGGTGAGGACACCGAGGTCCGGATCGATGGCCTTGGTGGTGTGAAGGGACAACCACATCTGGATAAACCACCAAGGGCCACCCAGTGTTCTTGACCGATCGGCCAAAACGCAACTCCACCGAAACCCGGTGAAGAAGGAAGTACGCCGACCCTAAAAGATATTTGCCCATAGGAAGGGCATAGCCGTCGGCCGCACTATCGGCTATCGGCAGAAGTTGTTTGTGGGGCTCACGCCGACCCCACAAAAGAAGAAGTGGTCAAGCCACATGTTGAGAAAGGCAACGTGCTCGCGGCGATCGACCGAGCCGTGCCCCTTGTTGTAGGTCCGGATATAGACCTTCCAACCCCCGGTGTCCTTGGGATTGATCCGGTGGGTGGACTTGATGCGGATGGCGTCCGGGGTGGCCTCCGCCGTGATATTCAAATCGGCCAACATGACCGTGTCCAGGAGGGTCATGGTAGCCGGCCGTGCCCGAACATGAAGCAGTTCAGGGCATCCGACCGCAGATAAGAAGCGGCCGCTAGCAATGGTTCGTTCTTGTGGTGATCGGCTAGAGAGAGTTTGATGGCATGGGCGATGCCGATGTCGGCCCAAACTTGCCGATGGGCGGCCGATACCCGGTTATACCAATCCCGCCACCCCGCGACAGAGTCGGCCATGACCTAAAGCTACCGGACCACTCGGCCGATAATGGAGATTGTTGCCGAAACGGGACCCGGTTCGTTTCGGCACGTATGAGATCCGTGGGGTCCGGATCGCCCATGGGGCCCAAGAAGAAATGGGTCGGGATGTTAGAAGGGATGACGATTTGGTTCCGGATCTCCTAAAAACAAGGAATAGGGCTAAAATGAGAAACAAGACGGAAAGAAGATAGATTGTGAAAATGAACAAGAACAAGAACACAAAGAAAATTGCAAAAGTAGAGAAGAGGGATGCCCGAATGTACATTACCTCCGGAACGGCGTTGGTGGTGGCGACGACTCGGCTCGGCGGCGGCGGCCGCAGCAAGCAGCAACAAGTGGGATTCATGGTCACCGGAGAGAAAACGACGGCGGCGCGGTGGGAAGTTGAAAAGGCTCGAAAAGGGCAAAGGTCGCTAGAGCAGGGGAAGATGAAAGCCAAAGGAGAGGAAACAGATGGGAAATGACCAGGGGTAACCCCGGCTTTTATGAAGAGGTGACGGGCAGTAAAACCGGCGCAAGAAAAGAGGATAAATCAGTCCGACGCATGCGTTGCATACCCCGTACTCGGGGGACATGTGTTGACGCCGGTTTTTGACCAAGGGACCCATTGTCGCCGACTATAGGTAAAAAGGGGCCGGTGGGCGTAAGGCCGACGGCCGCTTGGGCGAGTAAAAGGCGCGTCTCTCCCGGGAATCGTGCGCGGACGCCAACGTAAGAGCACAACATTGATGGGCCCGGCCCACGTTATAAAATTAGAAATAATAGTTAGTTTTGGAAAAAGGATTCTAGTCGCTTAGGAAATCGGCCCGAGGAGGGTCCGAATAGGATTCTTTTGCCGAGTATAAATACATACTCGGATGTAACATGTAAACTCGATTCACATCCAATACAACTTTCGGCGCATCGCCAAACCCTAATTTTCTCGTCAAGTCTTTACCGTTTTCGCGCGGGATCTTCGGGGCTCCTGGCCGACGACACGTTGGCTTGACAAGGTAATTATGTTGTCTAATTCTCGGCGCATTGTTCGTAATTAGATGGCTTAATTGCTAGTTATCCGGCGACCGGATCTGTTTTCGATCGGCGTAGTGAGTATCGGCCGGATGAGTCAAGTTGACCTCGGTCCGGGCTCGTGGTGGAGGTAGTTTGACTTGTCCCGCCTCCCCGTTCCAGCCTTTGCTCACGGCGCCGATTGGCTCGGATCTGGTCGTTCGAGTCACGTAGGCCGCTATGAGAATTCTTTTACATCTTGGCCGATTCGACCGTGCAGTATTCAGCTTGACGTGTCCCGTGTTTGCCTTTGCGATAGTTGACTTGTCCTAGGCGCATGCAGCCGATTGGCTAGGGTGTAGACTTACTTTCATAGTTAAGACGTTTATGATTGTGCTTGTCCCGAATCGGCCGGGCGTGCGCGGCCGTTAGACCTGGTCCAGCCGCGTGCCATCGCTTGACTTGTCCCGTTGGAGCGACCGGTCGATTTGGGATCTCGTGTGGTTGTATTTGTCTTACCGTTCTTTCGGAGTGTTTAGCCGATTGCTTATCACGTTCATTAGCTGTTTTATGTTTAATTAGTACCAAATCTGTTAAAGCTGCTTTTGAACCCGAGTTATTAGTATGATTTTATTGATCATCATTATACATTTAGATAGATCTAAATAATTCACTACTATAATCAATGGCAAAATCGGCCGGATGCCCGATCGGCCGATTCACTGATCTAGATTGATGATTAAACCATCTTCTTGCTATCAAATTAATTACATCCCATTAATAATTACTCTGTTTACATTTTATTCGATAATGCATCCCTGCAAAGTCTTAATGATTTGATCGCTCACCGACGGAATCGGCTGCTAGTCACCGATCGCATGTTATAGCATCGGCCGATTTCGTATCGTTTGTATCGCAGTTCGTTTGCCTGGCATTTAATACATAAATGGATGGGCCGTGTTGCTCTCAGCTCGATGGCCGATTTTGTCTATCTTACGCCGTAATCGGCCACGGCCGCACATCGGTCTATCCGGGCCGATGACCTGGAATTTTACACTCTTTTATTGTCTTTGTTGGTTTGCAGGAAAACCATCCGGCACGCACCAGCAGCACACGAACATCGGCGAGCCGAGCCGGTCCGTTGGGAGCACAGGGCTCTCGCGTCGCCGGGGTTTCGGTGGACTCTCCGGACGACGGTGTGTCGGCGACTTTTGACGTCAACACTCTCATTAGATTTTTTATTCTCCGACTACCGCTCCCGCCTCCTCCTCGTCCGCTCCGCTCTACCATTTTTTCTCAGCGGGCGGGTCCTCCTCTCTTTTTCTCATGGCGCCACAGATCTGTCTGCGAGCTCGTGCTTGCCTTGGGTGGAGCGGCACGTATGGCCGCAAGCGAGCATGAGGTGGTGCAGGCCGACGTATGCTGGCAACCATTGTAGCGGGTGGGCGTATTATTTCGCTCAGCGACTGAGGCGACGTGCGGGCTATGGCCGAGCACGTGCTTGGGTGAGCATGGTGGCCTAACGAGACTCCCCTCTCCTTTGTCCCGGGAGAAGCGTTGCCGCATATAGCACGATGCCCCTTCTCCTGAGCGGTGTGGCCATGGTATTCGATGGAATGATGACGACCATGAACTAGAGCACCCGTTTCTCCCGCATCACCATCTCCATTGGTCACTCTGAACCATCAGCACCTCCCCAACACGATTTTTTTGAGGGGGTCAGCAGCTGTGGCCCCTCAAAGCAAGCCGACACCTGTCCATGGAGATAAACACCGTTGCCAAACGGCGGTGGCTGCCCTGGCACGACGAGCGGCGGCACAGCAGGAGAGAGTCGTCGGAGGGACGACGGCAGCTGAGCTATTGCATGAGGGAGAGCGGAGATTTGGAGAGGGAGGAGAGCCATGGCGGATAGCTCGCGGCGGCGGCGGCGAAACTCGCGGCGAGGAAGACGGCGTAAGATCGTCTATTAGTCCGGAATTGAATCGAACAGTGCTCCTTAGGGGCCGCAGCTGCGGACACCCTCAAAAAGACATTTCCCTTCACTCTGCCGGTGGCGGCAGCATCTTCTCCTCACATGTCTGGCTGCAGATCTTCCCCCAACCCCTAGCTCCTCTGACCGATGGCGTTGATTGGGCGGCCCAACCGGGAGGTGCCAATGACACGAGATCCGCAGCCAGGTGCGTGTAGAGACGGCGAGATCCGCAATGCTATGGGACAGATCACTTCCTTTTTTTTTTACCTTTTGTTTGGTTTTATTTGCTGCGCCGAATCAATTTATCTTTTCTCCTGGGCAGCTACAGAAAATCCAGATCGGTGGTGCCATCCTTCCTTGGACCAAGACCTACTGGAACGCCAAGAAAAATTGGTGGCTGATTTGCCTCTGCCTCGGAGGACCTGAATACTACTTTTTACTTAAATTGTTGTCGTCAGTTGACTTTTTCTTAAGTTTGACCATTTGTCTTATTCAAATAAAGTTTAAAAATATGATATTTTTACTTATAATATGTTTTATCACTAAAGAAACTTGAAATATAACATATAACTTTTAGTATTTGAATTTTTTTTGAATAAGACGAGATAGTCGAAACGTCACTGAAAAAAGTCGTTAGCGACAACAATTTAAGTAAAGGAGGAGTATGTGTGGCTTGCCGAAGGTCATCCTGCCGGTGCTGCCCCAGCGGGAGCCAAGGGCTCCACCGACCACCAACACTGCCATCTTTATCCTGAGGTTCCCTGGGCGTTTTTATCTTCATCTTTATCTGCAAGATAGATTCCCCTCATTTCTGAAATGAATCTTTGATTTCAGGGTCAGAGGCAATTTTCTTGTTAATTAGCACGTGTAAGATTATTACACAACAACCAAGTACATGTCTTTGATATACTCAATTAATAGTTCCAGTTGTGGTAAGCTTTTTGGCTTGCAGTAAATTTTGCAGTGCCGAGATATATTTTTTGGTGCCCCGATTTCATGTGTTGCTTGCTTGGTGCTATAATTAATCGTCATCCATTTTGTTGGTGGTCTCATCCTTTTTGATAAATGAAAAAAAACATTGTTTGAGAATATTTATAGAGAAGTTTTTCCGCCCACAATAATGGCTAGTAGTTTTCTAAAACTGCTTATCATTAGTTTAATCCAACAGTAATGATCTGAGATCTGAAATAAACAACTATTGGCAAGTATTTTGCCATATTGAAGGTAGTATCGACAAAACGAGGAAGTATTTTGCCACGAAATTGACAAGTATTGGCAAGTATTGACAACTATTGGCAAGTATTTTGCCACGAAATTGAAAATTTCCCTTGTACTTAGCTTGTTTTCACCATGTTAACACCCCCTAATTTTGCTATTAAGCACCCAAAAACTGCTAAGTGAGGTAATTTCGCACCCCTATGACTTCTTCTCTAGCTCCGCCACTGACAAGCGATGAGCATGGATGAGAACGGACACCTTCTTCCTTCCATTTCCGTTAAATTTCTCAGCCTGCCACTCAAACATTTAATGAAACACCATATTTGCACACTACTACACGTAGTCTACACTATGCAGCCATGCCAGCTCTCGTGGCTGGCACCACTCGTGGCCATGAATCAAGCAAAATATCCATCACAGCACAGCACGTGTGTTTCAAAACAACGGCATCCAACGAGTAAGATGATGCAAGCTACCCCAAGCTGCGCGCATCGTCACGAGGGCTTTGTGCCTGCTGCGGAGCACGAGCTGAAACTGGACAGCATCATGGTCAGCTACTGGGCAGAGCAGGCGCGCAGCAGGTCCGTGAGGCATCGATCTCGGGCGAAATGGTGATCTTGAGGCTTGGATTCGAGCTCGTCTCAGCTCCCTGAGGCCGTCGACCTGAGCAGCTCAGCCTGCTTCACAATAGACCTGGGCTGGACAACGGGAGCGTCGGGCAGAGGATGCCGCACGAGGTTCAGGTGCGTTCGTTTTACGGGGTTTAAATTTTAGAGTTGTCACGTCGAAAAAGAATCTTATTATTTAAGAGTATTAAATAAAGTTTAATTATAAAACAAATTACAGGCCCTAGACTAATTTACGAGACGAATCTAATGAGGTTAATTAAGTCGTAATTAGAAGACGGTTACTTGTAGCATCACTTTAGCAAAATATAGATTAATTAAGCTCAGTAGATTCATCTCGAAAATTAACATCAATCTGTCAATAGGGTTTTATCATTAAGTTAATCGAAATATTTATAAATAATAAGATTCTCTTTGATGTGACAGATCTTAAATTTTAGAGGAGGAAACGAACACACCCTTCGTCTCCACAGGCCACATGCGTGAGAGAGACAGAGCTGACACCGTTCGTGAGGGATGAGTTGGTCCGCTCGTAGTTGGGCGAATCACTTGGTCCCGGATATTAGCGAATATTCACTGGTGGGTTCCTGATACCTACCAAGCCTAATCAGATCTACATCCATACCCTCTTCTGACCCTCTACGAGCAATACAATGAGAAGGCATTAAGGTACACCCCTAAGAAAAGCTCATATCCCCAATCAATTGTTCACTCTACCAGTCGTATTAGTATATGGCCATCTTGCTTGTTACTCCCTCTATCCCAAAATAAGTGTCGCTATGGGATCCAGTGCGAGTCAAACTTTCTTAACTTTGACTACATTTATAGAAAATATGAGAAATAGTTATATCTCTAGATAAGTTTATTATGAAAATGTATTCAATGTTCTATCTAATGATACTAATTATATATTATAAATATTAATATTTTTTTGTAAATATTTGGTCAAAGTTGAAAGTATTTGACTTCTGGAAAGCGAGAACGACACTTATTTTGGGATGGAGGGAGTATATAGGAGTGAAGTGCAATTAACTATTTTGTGGTCCCTGCTAGCTACCACCTCAACTGTGTTACTACTTGCTATTGTTGAACACGATTCTGTGGATCGTACGGCAGATTATAGTATATCAACGGATCCATCAATGTTTCTCTATTTAATTTTTATTGGCAAAATGGCAAATGTGATGAGCACACATATATGTGTCCATGAGCAAACAGTAATAGAATTTTCTTAAATTCTGTACATGCGAAGGTGGAGATAAAGTCTCATGGAAAATAGAAATGGAACGAAAAAGAATTTGACAAATCTAGCTTGACAAAACACAGGTCACATTGCTTGTTTCCTTCTTTCATACTTTTTTCCACAACAGGGTTTCCCCTAGAATTTCATTACCTTGCAACGAAATTACAAGCAGTTAAAGTTCCTACGATAGAGGTCTCAGATACATGGCAACTTTGTGCCAACACACGTAATGTAATTTCGTGCTTTGTAGTTCTTCTCCTTCCATGTTGTTTGTCCTTCATTAGTTCACTGGACCTTGTATTACTCGACCTGCGGAGGGTATGACGGCCCCGAGCATTTTACTAAGAAGAAGACCTTCTCACGTAGGTCGAGAAACCCACGAACCCCACTTCCTGGTCATACATCGGGACTCAGCTGGCACTGTGAGCTGTGGCGCGAGTCTTTACCGCATGCTTTGACACAGAAAGGACGAGAGGATTTTTTTGAGAAGTGGAGGTCGAACCCCCAACCGGTAGGTTCCCACTGGACCTTGTATTACTGGTCCTCGTCCTCGATGTTCGTCCTCCTCCTCCCTGCTTGGATGGACTGCCACTGCGTTCTGCTGTAGAATGTTTGCTCCTGCTTCCAGCTGTTATTTGTCCTCATCCTTCAGAAGACATGCCCAGTATTTCAAGAGACACAAGCATAGCAGACTATTTCAGTTGGGGACCTGATCAGTTTTTTATCAAAACATTTTCTATTTCTCAGTTTCCAAATGGCCCAACAGATTGCTGCTAGACCAATAACATGAATTTTTTTCCCTTGGGACAGAAAGTGTTCTGCCCATACATTGTACTGTGCTATAGATTCTGGTTTACAGTTCGCTCCCACTGTCCACGCTGCTATACTCCAAACATATTTATTCACATTGCATTTGGAAAACAAGTGATCAATCGTCTCCTGTTCTGAGCAAAAGGAGCACTTCTTATCTCCCTTACACTTTTTACGGGTTAGATTATCTTTGGTTAGGATTAGCAAAAGGAACTAATTGATTTGTTCCTCAAAATGATAAGTTCATATTTTTCATTTGATGTATCTTGGTTTCTCTTGAGCAATTTTTCTCTCGTATAGTGCCAAAATTGATGTTTACTCAAAAGCATGTTAATCTAAATCAGCTTTTGATATGTATATAAACTTGGTTATTTTAATGCTTAAGTTTATGTGTAATTTCTGGCGTACGTAATTGTTTTTTGCTGGGTCCGTCACTCCCCATGTTCAGTCACCTCGGTACCTACATATACCTTCCACTTATATATGCATTCATTTTATTTTGGCCTATATAAAGTGAACGTGCATCCTCAGCCCTTCTTCACATTCTTGCAATCTTTGCTCGATTTCCCTTCTAAAAGAATAAAAAACAATCCTTGTTCGGTTGCATTCCCTAAAGTCCATCGAGAAGATATCTAGGAATTTTCTTACATGTCAATTTTGGGTGCCATGTGTGTTACAACACTGTCGATAGTTAACACTAGCTTGGCAGGTTTTGGGATGTTTCCATGTACAGTTTCGGTATCTCAAACTCCAATAACCATAAGTGCTCTTGTAGAACAGAAGAGGCGAACAGAGTGGGAGAATCCTATGAGCCACATGCTACCGTGGATCATGTAATGTCAGGAGATCCTCTTAATCTTTCTTTTAGGAGATCTTTGGTTGGGGTAAAGCTAACAGAGTGGGAGAACCTAGTAAGGAAAGTTTTCATGGTCAACTTAAGTGATGAAAGGGACACCTTTTCTTGGCAGTTAAACATGAGTGGATCCTTTTCTGTCCGCTCTATGTATGACTATTTTCTAAACCAAGATGTGCCCTTTCATCATAAGTTTCTATGGAAACTCAAATTACCTCTCAAAATAAAAATCTTCCTTTGGTACCTTCTTAAAGGGGTCATTTGTTAAAAGGACAATCTAGCAAAAAAAGAATTGAAAGGGCAGTCACAATTGCTACTTTTGTAATTGTAACGAAACAATTCAACATTTGTTTTTTGAGTGCCACAATGCTAGAAATATTTGGAGGGTAGTTACAGTTACTACTGGGTTAAATGCGCCTACGTCTGTATCTCATATGTTTGGGGACTGGCTTGCGGCCTTCTCTCCAAAAATGCGGAAACTTATTTTTGTAGGGGCAGCGGCTTTATGTTGGGGCATCTGGCGTTGTCGTAATGATATTTGCTTTGACAATGTCTGTTATACGTCTTTTATGCAGGCGGTTTTCAGGGGAGCGTATTGGTTGCGGCTTTGGGCGTTGCTGCAGCATGAGAAGGTGCAAACTGACATCCGATCCGTTAGTGCGATGTTGGAGGTCACTGCTCTCAAAATCTTTGCGAGCCATGGATGGAAGTTTAACTATAGATTAAAACCTCCTTAGTTTTTGCTCCCTTTTCTAAACAGTCGTTGGACTGTTTTTTGTAATAAAAACAAAAAGAGCAGGCTGTGTGTTGCAAAACAGAGGCCGGAAACTTGTGTTTCCTTTATCGAAAAAAGAACAGAAGAGGCGAACATAGTGGACAGAATGCATGGGTGCTGCTGTCCTTCGATGAATAGGCCACAAGATAGCAGGACGTTCTAATACTTTGATTCAGTCACATTGATGGTCAGCTCAGTCAGTGTGTACGTTGCAGCTAGTACGCATGAAATTGTCAAGTGTGTCAAAAAATCGTGCCACAACAGGCACTATTCTTTTTCTTTTTCCTGGAGAAGACTGAAGCAGAGTGCCCATAGGTAATTGATAAGATGGCGGTGCCGGTCTTGCTGACTCCTTCCCATGTCCATCATGTCATCATCGCCTTACATTGACCAGAGCTACATTATGGGTTGCAAACTCGTCGGCTGGCAACTGAAGCTGAACTTGATCTATCGATACAATGGAAGGCTGGTGTGATGCGCAATAATGCAATGGAGGCCTCTAGGTCGGCCAACAGTGAAGCGCAACTGGATTCAGGACTGTTTTCTTTGCTGTTTTTTTTTTGGCTTCTCTTTTGTTTATGTACAGACTTCTTTAATTTTTAATAAAATCCTGTAGGGGCTTTTTGCCCCTCCAGTTCATTCAAAAAAAAAATCTCTTTGATCAGTTGAGTGGGATGAGGGGGCGAGCAGAGCAAGCCCGGGCTGAGCTGCCGTCCTACACCTAGGTAATCCTTCTCGTCCAGAAAAGCAAAGTACACGTGGAAGCTGCATGTGATGTGTGTGGATATGTAATTTCAATGGACGCCCAGCAAGTTGATGCAAAGTTGCAGCTCAAAAGAGGATAGAGATTGGACATCCAACCCGGGGCAGAGACGGCGGCGCCAACACTACGGGAGTCGTGCCATGCCTACCGATGACTTCCGCCACTGATGGTCTTGCGTAATTTTTAGTTACTATTCTTTCTTGTAAGTTACGGTGGTATCATAAACATAATTCCACTACCTAACAGGCGAATGCAACATGCAACATAAAGATAAATATTTGTTTTTTCATTGGAAAAAAAATATCTTGTTTCATTGCTGCATTTGGCCAATGGAAACAAAACATGCAAGAATTGCCCCGGGAATTTCAT
>JAUNZO010004321.1:0-12828 GCA_031894775.1 Chloris gayana
CATATACTCATTCAAGTATTTTTCTTAAAAAAATTGTGTATACATTCTCCGACATCCCTATGTAACAACGTTTAAGACCGATCTTGCACGCATTTAACGACATGTACATCGCCATGGAGCTCATGGACACAGACCTTAACCAAATCATCCGCAACAACCAGATCCTCTCCAAGAAACATTGTTATGTAATTGGATGTAGCCTAGAACACATTGGAATTGGAAGTGTCTTGACTAGTATGATATGGAGTGGTTCATCATCTTAGTTGCCTCTTTCGTGTATTGCGGTATTTTGTCTACCAGGTGCCCCATACCTACAAAAGTCACTCTGTCTCTCTTTTTTAATCACCACATCTCCTCTATCTCATCATTCTTCATGGAGGCAGCAGGAAACAAAGAGTGTTAAGAGTAGAGCAGTTCATGGAATAAAAGGCAAGAGGAAACAAAGCAACAAAAACTCATCAAACTAATCTGTAAGCGCTGAGGCCTATGGGATTGATTGGCTCACGGTACTTGGTGCTGACCTCGAATGTGTGGCCGAATATGAAAAAAAAACTCTGGATCGACCGTCGTGCGTGTAGTACGAGCCATAATTAATAAGACATTTTTTACTTCAAATTATGATTTGACATGATAATAAGACATATCTACAACTAATATCATTTATATTGAGCCATAATTAATAATTAAATTAGATGGACACATGCCCCTATGCTCACAAAAGTCACTCTCGTTTTGAGAAATAATTTGGTGAACATAGGGGCATGAACATAAAGATACTTGGATAATTAAACTAGATGGATGATCCGGTCCGGAACGTTCTTTTAGATAAAAGGGTCGCCCCCTAGTTTCCAGTACAGAAACCATGATCATCCATTACAGCTTGTTCATGTTCATTACGATACCACACTAATTCATTCTCAATTACATCAGCCTCATGGCCCAATCCATTTTCGATCGCGCTTGTTCTTCTAGGATCAACACCTCCACTCCACTGTGCTTGGCCTCCATCTTGATGTTGACATGAAGCGTACTGTAGTTTTGGCGCTTCTCTCGCTTTCCTGGCCACGATCTCTATCGCCTTCTTCAATGATTCTTTTTCCCCTTCTCTGCAGCTCTTCATCCAAGCTGTCAATGTACTGAGCATTCTCCTCCATACTTCTTTCATTCCTATCCAAGGGCATCTCTGCAAACACATAGCATTTCGTACATTCCATAAACACCAAAACACAGCAGATGTAACAATATTCAAAGCAGCATTCTTCTTGTTACTGACCCACCAACGGGCCACTGACTCAAAGTTGCTTCCTAGTTTTTTATCACAGATTTCAGCAACCCCTTCCCACATTTGCTCTGCTATCAAACACTTGAAAAACAAGTAGTCTACGCTCTCTGTTTCAGAACAGAACATGCAAGTTTTGTCAACTACTGTTCTTCTTTTGCCTAGATTGTCCCTAGTGAGAATTTTATTATTTGACATCAGCCACAAAAAAACTTGAATCCTAGGGGGAACAAAAATCTCCCAGATTGCAGGTGGGTACAGTGGTTGTACCCCACCATAGGAAATGACATACAGAGTTTGAGTGCTATATAACCCATTGGAGTTGTACTTCCAAACTACTTTATCCGTTTCTTCCTTGTAACAAATTGATTCAGCTATTGCACTAATTCCAACCAACTGTTATAAATTCTTTCGTTTACTGTTCTCCTAAAGGTCAGTTTGAGATTGTTACCATCCCAAACTTCCTCCACTGTCTTACCCTGCTCATTACAAATGGCATACAAATGCCACAACTGAATAGCCAAACTAGAATTCCCGAACCATTGGTTTTCCCAAAACCTAATTTTCTTACCATTCCCCACCACCCATCTATATCCCATTTTTGCTGCTTGCATCGCCCACATCACCCCTTTCCAGAAAGGGGATCCTTTGTCTTGTGGACAGTAGAAAATATTAGGGGAATTGGTTTCATATTTAAAGTCTACAATCTCCTTCCAAAGCTTGCTACTATCCAGGTGATATCTCTTAATCCAAGAAGCTAGGAGACAGATATTCATATCCCTGATATCTGTAATCCCCAAACCACCGTACTCTTTCTTTTGTGTTACCAGGCCCCATCTAGCTAGATGGTACCTGTGTTTTTCACCCGTATTATCCCAGAAAAAGTGGGCTAGTTGAGAATTAATCATGTCAACTACCCATTTAGGGAACTTGATTATCGATAACAAGTAAATAGGTATGCTAGACAGGCATGCTTTCAAAAGCACTAACCTGCCTCCATATGAAAGTAACTTGCCCTTCCAGCCAGCTATTCTTTTCATCAGTTTGTCTATGACTGGTTGTAGGTCCTCTTTCTTTAATTTATCATAATGGAGAGGTACTCCGAGGTACTTAATAGGAAAATTACTTCTCTTACAGCAAAAAATGTGAGCATAATCATTAATTTCTCCCTCATCCATGTTAACTGCTAGCAGATCACTTTTATGAAAATTAATTTTCATACCTGACATCTGTTCAAAACAACAAAGGATCCATTTCAGGTTCCTAGCATATTCTATTTTATTTTCTACAAAAAGGATTGTGTCGTCCGCATACTGCATGCTTTTGATACCTCACGGTAAAATTAGTCAGTAGACCTTTGATTAAGCCCTCATGCGCAACATTATTAAGCATTTTTGTAAAAACATCAGCAACTATGTTAAAAAGCAATGGAGATAGCGGATCTCCCTTCCTCAGACCTTTACCCGTTTCAAAATAGCTACTGTTCTCATCATTAATCCTAACACACACCTTTCCTCCTCTAACTACACTATTGATCCAGTTAATCCATTTGTTAGAAAAACCCCTTAGTCTTAAGACTCTCTCCAAAAAATTCCAATTTTCTCGGTCATAGGCCTTCTCGTAGTCTAGTTTTAAAACTAGTCCTGAGGAGTCACTTTTCTTTACTGCATGAAGAATTTCATGCGCACAGACAACACTTTCTAGTATAAACCTTCCTTTAATAAAGGCACTCTGATTAGGAGAGATTATCCTCTCGCAAATCTTATTTAATCTCATGGTCAGAACTCTAATGATTATTTTAAAGCTACAGTTTAACAGGCTAATAGGCCTGAACTTCTTCAGGTTTTTTGCCTCCGGTTCCTTAAGGATCAGAGTCAACATTGCATAGTTAAGTCCGGAACGTTCTTTACCGGCCACAATAAGAGTAGTTGACTACTCATTTGACCACCACAAAATAGGCCACCCATGTTCGCTTCCTGCATGGCGCAACTAATTCCTCGGCGTCACAAGCCTCCACTGAAGGCTGGGGTTTCTCGGCAGCCGTTACAGGCAACATCAAAGGCCCCTCAGTAAATCTCCATCATATTTTTTGCGAGTTCCATGATTTTTTTAAATCACAGTCAAAATTGTATTCATACTGAGCGTTAGATCATTTTTTGATCACCTCCAAAATTGTATTCATTCTGAGCGTTAGATCTCAAACTTTGTTGGCCTCAGATCCTGGACGCCAAACCGGCAGCTGGAATATGAAAGTACTCACTCACTGAATCTAAATCTCCATACTTTTTACTAATGGCCGCAACTGAATTCCCCACGGTGCATATCTTTCACCAAGCATCTCCTCCGGACCGCGAGAGTCTTAGAAGCAGAGCAGCTGCTCTGCTCTCTACTCTTCTCTGAAGTACCGGTTCCCCCTGCCTGAATTGCTTCGATTTTTCAACAGCTTCAGTTTTTCTATACTGATCTTAGTACTACCTCTCTCATCATGCATGGCAGGTTCTTCATAATATAAACATGATGCTTACTGTTCTCCCCCTTTAGCCTCCTCAAATATGTATGACGCCCTCCATGGTTTGCAGGATGAGAGGTTTTCAGGTCCAAAATAATGGCCATTATTTTTCTTCAACTAATGGCCATTAGTTCAAAGATAGTTTAGTAATTATATTAAAAAATTAATATATTTTATCATACAAACTTGTGTTAAATACACCAAAACTTGACTACAATAATAATGATGATGATTAATCAAATTTAAAATAAATATTTTATAACATATTCATGTAAAAATTGACTAACTTATTAGTTATGATGAATTTTTGTATTATAATCATATTATTTTGATAATATTACCCTTACTAATGGCCATTAGTTATTAACTTCTAAAATTTAATCTACACCGTTAGATCCAACTAATGGCTATTAGTTGAGGAAAAATAATGACCATTATTTTGGACCTGAAAACACCCCTTGCAGGATTCGATCAAACCCTCATTTCATCTTGAGATTATGTATTCAAGTTTGTTTCATATATAGAAAAACTTTCGTGTCAGTTTTTGGTTCACGTCCGGATGCCTTAGTTGCAACTACCCAGAGTCTTGCTCTTTCTTGTTGTTGCATCTGTCTTGCCTATATGTCTATATAGCATTGAGAAAGAGAATTGTAAGAGAGAGATCAGTAAATGTCTAGGAGCCACTCAGCAATTTGATAGGAACTGCAGTTGTCAGAGATCAGGCAGAACCCGAAGATTGCTTGATGCATGTTGACAAAAATAAATGGTGACAACTTGTGCTTGGACCCGAAAAGACCAAATCGCTGTTTTGGAATAGACACGCACAAAACATTCTACTATAGCAGAGAGGACTACACTCTTGAATACTTTTTAGTATCTATACAAATTCACGGCCTACAAACCCAATAAAAAGTATAAAGACTTTATGTTACCACCAGTTGAATAAGCAATTGACTAAAGTCTACAAACGGAGACAAAAAATAAACTTTAAACATAGGTAAATCTAAATTAAACCACTCTGCTTTTGATACGTATCGTTAACCGTATCCCGTCGGCGTTTCGGACACGTACGTATGTAGCTAGGTCAGCATTGCAGCACATAGGTATTCTCCCTGTTTGACCATTGAAGCACGAGTTCTTTAACGTCGTTAAGGGGTATCTCTGTTGAGGGCCGGTATGCTCTGTAGAGGGTCAATTGGATTCTTACCACTCCTTAGTGGTGACATCTTAAAAATAAGGCCCGTAACCAGCGCAGCTTAGAAATGTCACCTTTGAGTAGTTTTTTCGCCTCTCCCACACCACACTCAACATTATGCCCTCTTTTCTTTATTTTTTAATGGAAAACACGATGTGGATTGACCGTCTTGTCCCTATGGCATTTGTCAACGATTCATAACACAGTTGCACGCCTATTATAGGAGAAAACGGAAAAAAATATTTCTTTTATTCATAATATGAAAAATTGCAAACAAATCTTTAAAATTAGGAAAAAATGTTTGCCCTGCCGCGCCTACCTGGCCGCACCCGGCTGCCAGCAGGAAGCTCGCCCCGCCGCCGCCTGCCTGGCCACCCGCAGGAAGCTCGCCCCGCCGCCGCCTGCCTGGCCGCCTACAGGAAGCTTGCCCCGCCGCCGCCTGCCTGGCCGCTCGCAGGAAGCTCGCCCCGCCGCCGCCTGCCTGGCCGCCCACGGAAGCTCGCCCGCCGCCGGTCGGAGGAGCAAGAGCCGTCGCTGCGGCCCGATCTCCACCCACCCGCCCCGCCGTCACGGCCCGAGCTCCACCCGCCCGCCCCGCCACCGCGGCCCGAAGCTCCACCCGCCCGCCTGCTTGCCCCTCCGACGAGAGCGGACGCCGCCGCCACCGCTCGGAGCTCCAAACCCTAGCTTCATTTTTTCTTTTTTTCCTTCAGGTCTGCTCGATGGAAACAGGCCAGGCACAGGGCAGAAGAGTCAATCCAATCTTTTTTTCCCTTAAAAAATAACGATAAGAGGAGATAATGCTGAGTGTGGTATTGCAGAGGCGTATAAGCTACTCAAGGGTGACATTTCTAAGCTGCGCTGTTTACGAGCCTTATTTTAAGATGCCACCGATAAAGTGGTAAGAATCCAATTGACCCCTCTGTAGAAGGACGATCTGAAATAGACAGACGTGACGAAGCAAGGCATCCAGAGAAAAGACAAGCCGCTTCTCGGCCCTGGTCTCCAATTCGCGACACGCTGGATCCACGTTTAGGAACAGCGACTGACCACTGTTGTTGAATCAACGCACGACCCAGACTCCCCAGTTTGCGTCTCCGCCTTGCTTTCTGTTTACTGGTCACCGCAAAAAAGCAAGCTATCATGGATGAGCTCCACGACCGGCTCTCTAGAAGAGAGAAAAACCTACACCACCGGCTCTCTTGAAGAGATGAAAAAGCCTTCTGCTTTGTTTGGAGATTCTAGGCCTTGTAAGTACTAGGAAGAGGGGCGCGCTAACGCCGCGCCCGTCATTGTAGCCACGTGCTGAGCTGGGATGTGTTGGGCATATTGAGCTATGACAGTCCACTCTGTTTTTTTTTTTTTTTTTGAATAAAAATAGTCTACTCTATTTCAGCCCACATTGCGAAGCACACCCGATTTAAAAGGTGATCACACATCATTAGTTGTGCAATCGAAGCTCACCCCTACCATGAGGGCATGAACAACTATCGAATGCCTTCTATTTTTCTCAAAGAAACATAATTGGTAGTTATCAACACAGTTGCTCATAGTACATACATCTGTAGATTTAAAGAATGTCAAAATTGCATCCCACGTAGGCTGATAATCATGCATCATACAATAATTTCTGCATGTACATGTACATTTATAGAGATGTAGTTCGAAACATGTCACAGGTTAAGAGCTCAATCTTGCATTGAAACATTCTCTTAGCACTTGGTAGACAGTTGACATGGAAGAAGGTAAAAACTTCTTCATATATATAATTGAAATAGCAGGCTCCATAGTCATCACAAACTGTCTCTGCATTGAAATCATTTAGGGAATTTAAGAACATGACCATATTTGCTTATGCCGGTTAATGCATTAAATATTGGAAAATACAATGTTGAGATGACCAAAATACGTA
The DNA here is from genome assembly GCA_031894775.1 of Chloris gayana. Taxonomy (NCBI): domain Eukaryota; kingdom Viridiplantae; phylum Streptophyta; class Magnoliopsida; order Poales; family Poaceae; genus Chloris; species Chloris gayana. Next base: position 6,896 of record JAUNZO010004321.1, read on the forward strand.
TAATAGAGACATTCTATATGTCCCTTCAAAAAGAAAAAAGGGACATCCTATACATTTAATTCTACCTTTAGAAACAATTAAATTATACCTTTTTTAAGGTCAGTTGGTTCATTAGTAACCAACCATGGCTGATGTGCGTTTAGAACTTTAGATATACTAAATAACTATTTTTTTCCCTAATAATCAAGTTCGGCAAGCATGAACATACATATATCCCCATTTCTGTAAGATAAAATGAAGCATGGTAAATAAAATTGATCCAACGCTATCCTAGTCTACGACCACATGAATTGCTGACCTGTCAATAATAATAGTTCATGATATTCAGGATTGCTGACATATTGACCCGTGAATAAAAAATGTATATGTCAAATCATGCAGCCCAATTTTGCAGGTCAAATACAACCCTATTCACTAAAAAAATCTAAAGGTAACTATAGACATCTGAATCCATTTGCAAGTACTAACACTTGTGAAAAAGGTGCATACAGCTGAAAAATGGGATAGGAAATTTCTAAGCATGTCATAAATTGATAAATGTGGTTGCCACAGTTGTGGGAGCTGTGGGAGTATAACAGACAAAACCATATAATGAGTTATACTTACCAACATGTTCGCAAAACAAAAAACGAAAGAGTTATACTTACCAACAGATAACATGTCCTTAAAATAGCCACAGCTGCAAACTGGCAGGTCTCTAGTTTGACGTTCTGGTTGGCAATGATGGTTTCAACTAATCCAGAGGAACACTAAAATCAACCCAAAACATCTCTTGATTAAAAACCCAAAGAAATGAAAAGATACATAAAAGTACATATGATCTAATTAATATATGTAACACATTTGTATTAATACACATACGAAGCACAACAGAATATTACTTTGACTAAAATTGAATCGATGTATTATTGAACTTTCGGAAATCAACCATGGAAAATTCAACAAACAATACTGATTGGCACTATGAAAGGAAAGCCACAGGCCAAACGAATATGTGGAAGCTAGATATGACACATAGTGATTTACTAAGATATGGTTGTGACATCTCGAAACATAGATGTAAGTTTGATTACTCAGCTGCCTGCCATTGCACATAGTTCTGATATATTAAAATATGGATTTATGCTTGAATACTTGTCATATGAGTATCCTTTTCCTAGTTATTTTTTGTTCTAGCTGCAGCTTGACCGGCAAATTGAATCATTCTAAGATTTGCATAGGCAAACTATTAGAAAAACATATTTGCAATGATATATTGCTTGAATAAAAGAACAATGAAAGATATTAGATGTATTGCTCGAAGAAGATGAAGATTATACCTTGCATCACAAACTACACGAATAATGATATATTCCTGTAAATCAGCTTGCTGTATAAATTCTGCATAAATCAGGCAACAATAAAAAATACATCAATAAGATATCAAGTCTCTGATTTCATATTTCTTATAAATTAAATGTATAACTATTTTATTATTACATTGTGCATAAAAATAAAGAATTAAACAGAATGGAGTCCTAGAGAATCCACCACCAATTATATTTGGAAGTTAAAAAAATAATGAACTCATGAAAGATATCTCTGTGTACACGAGAGTTAAAAATAATAAATCTTGGTTGCAAATCATTTTATCTTTGCGGAGAAATTAAGGACACCATGACTTACATGGCACAAGAATCTCAGCTTAGCAGAAACAACAATTTAAGATGACAGTTTAAAGCAATGTTATTGAACATGGATTGTAAACAAATATCAAATGATGTCACATAACAAAGCCTAGCTAGGAGGCCGCAACCTCCTTTTATCTTTGTCAATATCCTATCAATTTAGCCTAGCCGTGTAAAAAAATAGGAGTACCTCAATAAACTTTGTTGTAGTACATGATTTGACATGAAAAATAGGCCAACAATATAGTGATGCCTCATGGAGAAGGTGCTAAGCCAATGCGTCTGAATGAGGTCAATGAATTGACAATTGGTTAGCTCAAATAGAGGTAATATGATATAGGAAATTAGAACCTTCTAATTAAAGAACAAAGTTAGTAACTGCTAGATTAGAGCTACAGGTACCTGAAATTAATAAACAGTTTCATGCCAAATTATAATTCGCTGATATGACATATGAAAGCAATGCAAAAGGTTTTTTCTTCCACAACAATGAGTCAAACATTTAGGCCAATATCAACTGGACATAAGCAAGCACAAGAACTTGTATGTTTCTTTCTTGTTGATGAATCATTTTATGAGTCGGAAATTTGTAGGAACCGGTCATTCAGTGAAATCTCTACATGAATCAGATAAATACCAGATGCACCTTGTATGTAGTTTTTCCTTTTGGTAGTTTTTTTTTATGTAATACCTCTTCATAGCAGCATGGATTCCTCGGCCAGCAAGGGCAAGAACAGAAATATAGCATGATGTCAAGCTTGAAGTGAAGAGCTAGTTCAATAATAACATGCCTTAAGCTGAGAAAGAAATTAAGATTTAAAAAAAAATCTAAGAAAGAGAAAACAAAGTTCTCACCAAGATATGGAGAGGACGAATACACTATGTGTGGAGTGATGAGGCATGGCTTGATGCTGGAGGATGCGACCAAAAGTGGAGCCGTGCTGCTGTCTGACTGCGGGCATGTGGCCCTCCCTCCATCCTGAACAGGGGAGGGGTCAACCATGCCTTTCATCCTCAAGCCGAGATCTGGTGTCCATGACTAAGAAGGATCCTTCATCCCCCTCGACACTGTCACATCCGTACCTGGGAACCGTCGAAGCTATGCATCTGCCCCGCAGTCCTCGTGTTGCCTGACGGGCGCGACCTTGGTTGCTGGCGGCCACCGTTGGACCCAGGCTTTCGAAGCCGTCGCCCTCCTCGCCTCTTGCCGTGGCCGCCATCGCGTGCTTGTCGTGACCGGGATGATAAAGGAAAAGGCGGCTCACGGCCTAGGGACGATGATTTTGTCAAGGGTAATGGACGATGCACAGGTGCCTTGGATCAGATGGGGATCAGCAAGCGCGACGACGACAAGATTCGGGGGCTTCTCTGAGATGGAGGAAGAGTGTGCGAGGCCGCAACGCTCGCGCCAGGGTGGCAGGTGACCAAGCTTTGAGGCAACGCTCGGGCTCGGGCGAGGAGGCGGTGGTGGCGGAGGCACGCTCCCGATTATTACGACGCGAACAACCAGGAATCACCAAAATATTCCAGAGCTGAGGATAGCCCACTCGCAGATGGAGAGTTTTTTTTTGTCTCAGAAACACCTGCTGACCCGGACCGAAGCAGGCTGCAAGGGACGGCCATGCGCGTGCCTAGGGCGTCGGCCTAACGCAACCAGCGAAGTCAGCGTCAAGTGCACGCGAGGCCAGCTCAAGAAAAAAGGCCGGAAGACGGTTGCGTGAAGCCGACGCAGTCCTATACGAAACGCACGTGTGAAATCAATGCGAAACACGATGGAACAGGCTAGCGGTAAATCGGACGGTGAATTCAATCCTAACAAATTGATCAAACGGTCAAAAATCCCAAATCAACCACAGAGCACGATTCCTTTCCGCAATAGGGAGTTAGATATTAGTCAAATTTAACCTACAAGCTTTACTGACTATGTAAAATAGAAAATCCTGTAAAAAGATGGGACACATTTTCCAGATTGTGACTTCTTATACTCCCCGTTCAAAAATATAAGTTTTTCTAGCTTTGGTCAAAGTCAAACATGCTAAACTTTGACTTATAATGTCTGCAGAAATTAAAAAAATATAGATACAAATAGGTATTATGATAGTAGTTGATTTTACAATGAATCTAACAATGCTACTTATACTTGATCAAACATCATAGATTTTTCTTTATCAATGGTCAAAATTAAAAGTGCTTGACTTTGACCAAACCTAGAAATGCTTATATTTTTAGACAGAGAAAGTATTCAACACAGTCCCATGTCTTTTCTTTTTGCAAACAGTGACTACAGGTCTACAGCCACCTTCACTTGTCTTCGTTCACACGTCTCTGAAGCCTCCCTTTGAATGTGTTCCTCACGAAACTGGTCTCTGTTATGCTCGTCCGAAAACAGGATACAGATGGAGCGAGAAAAGATGGAGAGGCAGATAAAACAGCTGTTGGATCGTGTTTTCACCGGATAATTTAGCTACGGATTGGGTTTTACATAATCTGTTGGAGACTGCAAATTAAAGTTTGGGACAGCGCTGAGAATGACAGGAGGTATCTGAACGTCACTTGACGGTGAACAGGAAACTGATCGCGACTTGACGTTTGTCCAATTATGGCGACCGGCGGAACCTTGGATTCGGTGGACTTGTTCAGTTACATGGAAAAATACCTTGAGAGATGGAACACGTGACTACTAGCCTTTGTTATGTAAAAAGGGTTAGGCGTGCACGTGCATTTGTTGCAATTAGGCAAACAATCTTTTTTGGTATTACTACTCCCTCCTTTTATGCACACAGGTTTTACGCAAGGAACAAGAGGGTCATCGTGTTATTTTAATAAAATCTACAGAACTTTACAAAGAAAAAAACAAAGAATACTACTACTTGTTAATCATCTCTAGCTAGCTAGTAGGAGAGTATCCAGAGGCGGAGGTGGGATCATGCATGGTGTTCCAGGTTACTCGTCGTCGTCGATCTGCTCGTTGCTGTTGACTGACGATGTCGTCGGTGCTTGAGGAGCGGCGGTGAGATGAGCCGACGAGGTCGTGGGTGCTTGAGGACCGGCGGCGGCGTTTGGCGCCGGCGGTTGTTGGTGGTGGCCGTGCCAGCTGGAGCTGGAGGGGCGGTGATCCAACAAGGAGCACCGCACGATGGCCGTGTTGATGAACACCCGGCACACGTAGAACTCGTTGGTCAGCTGAACCGCCACAAAATTAAGACAAGTCTAGTTTAGGATTATGGCCATAAAATTAATTAAATGACTGCAGTGTGGTACTAGCTTAGTAGTAACCAGTGGAAGACAGCAGGAATAAGTACCTGGCCGGGCACGGCGTTGTAGGTGTTCATCTTGAACATGGTCTTCCTGTCGTTGGGCGCGCGGCCCTCGTAGAACACCAGCGTCTGCTTCTCGGCGATCACCACATTCTGGGAGGTGAACACCCACGACTTGTTGGACCCGGTTACCTTCCAGCAACCCCACGGCGTGATGCTGCCGTCCTCGTCCGACCGCCGGCAGAAGAAGTACCACTGCTCTGGGTCTCTGATTTTGGCCAGCGCTGCATATGCAAATGAATGTAGGTTAGTAGTAAAACACAAGAAATTCAAGGGAAATATATATAGATATAGCAGGTTAGGTTATTACGTACCCTGTAGTTCCGTTGGGTGGTGGTTGAAGACGTTGACGACGGGGATGTACTTTTCGACGCCGGGCAGGGTGCCGGCGAGGCGGTGCCGGAGGTAGAAACATACCAGGTCCTCCTCCGTAGGGGAAAACCTGATTCCAGGCGGCACCAACCTGGGGTTGGAATCAGTTCCTGCCATGCTTCTCTCTCTCTCTCTCTCTCTCTCTCTCTCTCTCTCTCTCTCTCTCTCTCTCTCTCTCTTGGCTGGTGTGTCTCTCTCGACCTCTGCTCCGGATGGAGTCCATTTATAACAAGAAGCACGGTGCAGCCTTCATATTCATTCCATCTTTTTTATCGGCGGCAAGACATTCTTTTTGATCGGTGCTTGATGATCGAGATTGTAGCTGTCCTACTCCTATCCCTGTAGCTTCTCTGTTCAAACATCTCTGACTTGGACTGCCGAAACTATCAGACTTTTGGACCAGCCGAAACCCAATTGGGATGCCTCCATCTGGAAGGTCTACATGTTACTTAGCAGCTGGGTGCTCGATTCTGTCAAGGAGCTGGATTCCGCGCGGCCTGGAGCTAGTTGTTCCTCGGCTTGTTTCAAAAAAAAAAAAAGTTGTTCCTCGGCTATCCGGGAGTTCCATTCTAGCAGA
>JAUNZO010004322.1:0-10815 GCA_031894775.1 Chloris gayana
GGTACCTAGATTAGGGTACCCTAATCGGAGTACTTAATCACCGTCATAGCTGGCTAACAGCTCTGTCTTGTACGCATAAAGGATACGAAGTGGGGCCCGAAACCTCCGCCTCGCCCTACCCCGAGTCGGGCGAGGTCCACGACTTCCGCCTCGCCCGACCCGGGGCGGGCGGTTCCACGACTTCCGCCTCGCCCGAGCCCGGGGCGGGTGGTTCCATAAATCTCCGCCTCGCCCGACCCCGGGGCGGGCGGCCACGATCTCCGCCTCGCCCGGCTCGGCGTCGGGTGGGGACCGCAATCCTCGCCGCGTTTGCCTTTGCTTCGCGGAGAAGCGACCTCACCCACCGGATGGGGGAGGAAATACGGCGGGCCGGTAGGCGCAATTACAGCGCACGGGAACTCGTCTCACCAACGGGACGTGATGTGACCGGCGCAGTGCCCTCTGTCCCGTTCCGCGGCGCCGCACGCTAGCGCTAGCTTAGGCTGCGAGCGGCGTGATCATTACCAAGCCCATGATGGCTCGTGGCCGGGACGGAGGCCGGGCGATTGACGAGACAATAGCACGTAATCTGTCCCGTGGCTGACCAACGGTGTCCGCCTAGGCCCGTGAGGGCTACGAGCCGGGCCCACGGCCTCCGCCTCGCCCGACTCCGGGTCGGGCGGGTGCACCACTTCCGCCTCGTCCGTCCGGGACTCGGGCGGGCCCGGCGGTCCCCGCCTCTCCCGTCCGGGACTCGGGCGGGCTCGGCGGTCCCCGCCTCGCCCGACTCGGGGGCAAATGGCTTCCTCATGAAGCCTCACACTAAACGAGGTGAACGGGGATCGCCATAACTCCGCTCGGGAACTCACCAATCCACGGGGATCGGGTGAGATCTGCGCGGCTCCTCTTGTCTCATCTTAACGCGTCGCCGACACCCACGGCACGACGACAAGACGGAGGCGTCAACGCCATCTCTGCCGGGGCCATGATGAACGGGAGTGACGGATGGAGACCGGCATGCGACGGGACGGCTGCCACGGTGACGAGCGTGGCATTGACACCGGCGCTACCGATCAAGGCCGGCCGTGCGCCGCGCGACCGGAGCGCCGAGGCGGCCCGCATGCGAGCGAGGGTGATGCACGGCGGCTCCGGCCCGCTTGGGGACGACATGTAGTAACTCGACCCCACCTGTAAGTGGCCTGGTCCCTTGGACTATAAAAGGGACCCCACGCACACGCGCAAGGGGAGGACACACACACCACGGATCGAGTTAATCTAACTCATCGTATACACATCCTAGAGCACATTGCACACGGAGGCTTGGAGCAACCCTCCTCCCTCGCATCCTTTGTAGCTCTTTTCACAAGACGAAACACGAACAATCCTCGAGCCGGACGTAGGGCTTCGATTGCCCGAACCAGTATAAACCACACTTTCCTAAATCATCCGAGGCCCATCGAGTAGTAGCGTCGATCCCCTCCAAACACAAATTTACTTGTCGGCCGGTTTCATAACACCGACGGTTGGCGCGCCGAGGAAGGGGACCTCGACGCGTTCGACGATCTTGAAGATGGCGAGCCACACCGTCGGCCGGACTCCGGGCGCCCTCGTGAACTTCGGGAGCACGGAGTTCATCGTGACCGGAGCCGGGAGCACTGTCGCGCGTTCTCCCGCCGACCTCCCGGCCACTACACCACTTTCCCGCCGTGTCCGCCGGCGCGGGCTCGCGGGCATGGCGGACTCGGCGGCGGGTCGATGCCGGCAGCCACCACCCCTCGCGGGAGTGCATGATGGTGGAGGTCGGGGACGCCGGCGACACCGACGGCATCAACGACATGGGCCGCGCGGCCCCGGCAGCCGGCGGGCTCCCGGGCGGGGCAGCGCCGCCGTCCGCGGCGGTAAACACCGGCGGTGCCGGGAACGCACGGCCGCCGCACGCCGCGGTGCCACGACGGCAAACCCCTCCGGGAAGCCCCGAGCCCGGGAGGAGGACGACCTAGAGCGGCTGCTCCGACGCCAACGCGAGGTCGCGGAGACCGAGCGGCGATTGAAGGAGGAGCGCGAACGCCTCGAGTGCGAGGTGGCGCGGCGCCGGGCGCGGCGCGAACTCGCTCGCCGGCATGGGCGCGAAGCCCAAAGAAAGATCTGGACGAGGCAAACCACCTCGTTCCCGAGTACGAGAGGCCCGACGGAACGTGGGCTGCGGCCGCGACAGCGATGCGCGCGCTTCCGCAACCGGTCCAACGAGGACCGGCGGAGGATCTAAGAGGAGGTCGAGAGACCTCCTGGACTTAGCGGCCGTCCAACGAGGCCGAGCGTGAGCGAGCTCCGCCGCACGGCGGAAAGAGGCCGGTGCCTCCTACCACACGCCAAGCCGGCCCCGGGGACCAAAGGATTCGGCCCACCCAACCGCCGAGCAAGCGGAACCGGGAACTCGCCGCCGGTTCGGCGGCGGATGGGCGAGTCGCGCGACGCACGCGATACCACGACCGCCGGCGCCGGGAACAAAACCGCGCTCCAAGGCGCGAGCCGAGGACCACGGGTACGCCCCCGGCGCGGAGGGCGATTCGATCCGGAGGAGGACAAACCCCGGTTATGACGGGGCCCAAGGCCTTTGGGCCTGCCATTCGGCGGGTTCCGGTGCCCGGCGTTTCCGGCCCCCGGCGGCATCGCCAAATACAACGGGGAGACGAACCCCGCATTATGGCCGGAGGATTACCGCCTGGCATGCCAAGCCGGCGGCGCCACCGACGAGCGGTTCATCATCCGCAACTTACCACTCTTCTTGGCCGATTCGGCGAGAATGTGGCTCGAGCACCTCCGGAGGGCTCGATCCACGATTGGTGGGACCTGGAGGAGGTCTTCATCGGCAACTTCCGGGGCACGTACACGCGCCCGGGAACCCGTGGGACCTCGGGACCTGCCGGCGGCGGGCGGACGAGTCCTTGAGGGACTACGTCAAGCGCTTCTCCCGCAAGTGCAACACGCTCCCCAACCTCGCCGACGCAGAGGTGATCTCGGCGTTCATCGCCGGCACCAACAACGAGGGCTGGTGCACGAGCTCGGCCGCAACAACCCGCGCACCGTCAAGGAGCTACTCGACGTGGCAACCAGCCACGCCTCCGGAGAAGACGCCGTGGATGCCTTCCTTCATCGAGCCAAGGGCAAGGCGAAGCGGAACGAGAGTTCCGGTGCGGGCCCGTCCGTCCCGCACGACAAGAAGCGAAGCGAGAGGAAGAGCGGCGACCGATACCGCCGCGACACCAACCTCGTCGCCGCCGCCGAGCGCAAGCCGAAGAAGCCGGCTGGCGACGGCGGCAACAAGGGCCGGCACTTCGAGAAGATGCTCTGGAGGCGCCGTGTCCCAACCACGGCCGACCCGTCAACCACGCCCTCAGGGACTGCGGGCTGATGCTCAAGTTCCTGGGCATGAAGGCAAGGAAGTTCGACCCCAAGAACCCCGGCCCCAAGAACGACGACGGCGACGACAAGGACGCGGACGGCGGTTTCCCGCAAACCACCGGGCTGCCTCATGATCTTCGGGGCGGCGGGACCGGCTCCTCCGGGCGGCACCGAAGCGAGGAGCGGCGCGAGGTCTACGCCGCCGAACCTGCGACGCCGACCTACCTCAAGTGGTCCGAGGCGGCAATCACGTTCGACCGCAGCGACCACCCCGAGCGCGTTCCCAGACCCGGACGCTACCCGCTCGTCGTCGACCCCATCGTCTCCGACAAACGGTCGACCAAGGTGCGATGGATGGGGGTAGTGGTGCGAATGTTTTGTATGCGAGAGACTCTTGATGCCATGGGGATCGGCCGCTCTCGGATCCGGCCATCGGGCGAGCCCTTCCACGGATGGAACATCGAGCAGCTACGTCGCTTTTACCCTTAGCTTGTTGTTTCAGATTATTTATGCAAATGAAATAAAGAGAAAACCTTTCTCTCTTTCTTGTTGTTTTCGACAAATGACGAATAAAGTCCAAATTTGCCGGCCGCCGACCCCGACTCTCCCGAGTCGGGGCTCCACCGACGGGTGTGCAAAGGAGGCCGTGTGCGGGTCCCGGTTGTGCCCACGGCTGCGGAACTCACACGAAAATCCCTCGGTGCGGGCCCGACTCGGACAAAACCTAAGCGGCGACGATGGCTCGGCCGGTCCGGCGGGTCGGCTCGGGACTCGACGCCTCTACGGCTAGGAGCGGCCCGAGTTGTCGATCAACCGAATGAAAAATCTAAAGCAACTAGGCGGTGCGAAAGAGAAAGGAGTCACGAAAGGGCAAGAGTTTAAAATTTCGAACGAAGTTTAATCCCATAGTGCAAGTCCAACTCGGACGGGACACGGAACGCCAACGACCACTCGGCCGATCCGGCGGCCGACTCGGGACTACGACGCCCCGGCGGCTAAGAGCGGCCTAAGTCACCGATCAATCGAATGAGGAATCTTAGGCTACTAGACGGTGCGAACGAGAAGGAAGCCACAAAAGGGGAACATGTGAGAAATTTGGAACGAAATTAAAACAGATAACTTGTTTACAAAATAAGCGAGTTCTTCTTTACATCTTGGCCACCGGCCGACTCGACTACGGCCACTCGGCCGACTCAGCTAACACATTACATTATCTACTCGTCATGCGGCGACGGCGGCGGCGGGAAGGCGTGCGAGGCGAGGAGCTCGGCAAGCTTGGCGGCGATCGGCGCGGCTTTCCTCTTCATGTCCTCGATCTCCTGCTCGGAGAAGCCGGGCACCATGCCCGGCCGTGCAAGCATGTCGAGGTCGAGGTTGTCCTCGAAGTGTGTACTGCTCCGGTACCGAGTCCACGGGACCCCGGCTTCAAAACTCTCACGCCGCGAGCACCAAAACGATTGGTGATGGAGAGAAGGCGCGGCTCCAAATTGGTGGTCCCGGGCGGGCTGTGGCACCTCCGGCTCATTGCGAGAGGAACTCGGCACCGATGCGGATTCGGTCGAGCCGAATTTCTTCCTGCCGCAGCCCGTCCGAGGTCCATCTTGAGCTACGAAAATGAAAAGGAAGAAGAAATCATGAGACATGACACCAATCAAAAGCAAAATAGGAGGAGGGATGAGAAAGAAAACTTACGATTAACCTCACTCTCCAACGTCGAGAGTTGGGAAGTGAGCTTGGAGACCGGCTGGGAGGCGGCCTCCTTGAGCTTGCGCTCGGTGTCCGTCGCCTCGCGCGCGCTCGCCGCGTCCTCCTCGGCCTTCGACGCCCTCGCCACTGCCGCCTGGACCTCGGCCGGCCGGGACTCGGCCACCGACGAGCGTTCGCGGCATCGGACTCGGCCTTCTTGGCCCTTTCCTCCGCCGCCTCGGCCCTCTTGGTGGCTTCGGCCGAGGCGGGACTCGGCCGTCCTGCGCGCATCATTGGCCTCGGCCGCCACCCTGGCCGCCTCGGCCCTCTCCTTCTTCGCGTCCTCGGCCTCTCGGATGGCTCCGAGGGCCTGCTCCGTGGCGCTCTGCGCCTCCCGGTCAAGGCGGGCCCGTTCCCCTTCTTGGAAGCGGATGCGAGGCATGCTTGGCCCGGTTCATCATATCCGGAGTGCGAAAAGGAGGAGAAAATCATGAGCGAAGCAAAAAGAGACCGATATTCCGCGAAGGAATGAACACGCGCTCACCTCGGCCGGCTCCGCCGGCGGCCTGACGAGATGGAGCGCCGCGTCCAAGACATCGGCGGCCTGGCCGCGATCGTGGCGGAACGCGCCCCAAATTGTGCTGCTCCGCCGGCTCGTCAAACGTGTGCGTCGGCCCTTGGGGCCCCACAACGTGCACGACCCCCGGCTCCGCGAACGAGGCGGCGGCGGCTGGTGCGGCGTGGCGGAGGAGCTCGGCGGAGGTCCCTGCGGCGGAAACGGCGCGGAGCTGGCGCGCCGTCACCATGGCCATCGTTGGCGCCGCCGTCTGCGGCCGACCCCCGCCATGGTGCTTGCCGGGTGAGGGGCCGGCGGGGATGGCGCGGCGGGGGCCTCCGACCCCGGGGCCGAGCTGCTCAGAGCCCCGGCCAACGGACCCACTGCGGGATGCGCAAATCAACAAACCGAAAGTCGAGAAAGAAGAAAGAAAGACGGAAGGAAGCAACACTTACCGGTACGGTTGTCGTTTGGGTGGCGGGCTGACCGCCGACCCGAGACCCTCACGCTGCCTCTTGCCAAATGCCGCCCGGGGGCACTCGGCGCTGCCGGCTGTCGCGGGGGCCGACGTTGCCGGAAGACTCGGCGCCGTCGCCGGCCTCGGCGCCGCGGATGAAGAGGCCATGGAGGCCGGCGCGGCCGTACTCGGACCCGACGGGGTTGCGGCCACCGCCGGAGCGAGCCGCCGGCGGGCGCGATCACCGGCGCACGAACGGACACCGGCGAGGCCGGCGAGGCCATCGTCACCGGCGCACGGACGGACGCCGACGGGGCCGCGGAGGCCATCGCTGCCATCGTCGTCGAGGCGAGCCCTCCCGCCACCGCTGCGGCGCTGCGGTCACCACGGTCGACGTCACCGCGGCGGCCGAGGCCATCATCGCCCCGCCATGGTCGTCGCCACGGGGACCTGGTGTGCGGGCGGCGAGGGCGGCGTGGTGACGACCGCGGAGGTCGGGGCCGCGACCCGGGCACGGCGGCGGGGCGGTCGGCGTTGTGGTGGTGGTGGGCGCCGAAGTCGGCGGCTGCGGGGCCGGCATGCGCCTCGGCTGCGGGGAGCCGGCGCTCCTTCTGGCTCGGGCCGGCGGCGACGTGCCGGCGTCGTCCCGGCGGGGCCCACTTCCCGGAGGGGCCGGCCGAGTCGGGCCCCGCTCGATGTCCTCCTCCTCGGCGAGCTCGTCGATGAGGGGGGACATGTCGACGAGCTCCTCGTCGTCACCCCCGTCGTTGTCGTCGGAGTCGGTGCTTGCTGCTCTCGGAGAGGACGATCTGGCCCGAACGGCGCCGGCGCTCCTTCTCCGCCTTCCGCTGTTGCCGCGCCGCCTTCCTGGCCTTCTTGGCGTCCTTTTGAGCTTTTTGCTCCTCGGCGCGCGCCGATTGATGGCCGGACGTCGGCATCCTCGGGCAATGGGGCGGGGGAAGGAATGAAATGCAAACCTCTACGCAACACGGAAACAAGTGGGGGCGACAGCGCGAAATTAGAAAAGTAAGAGAGGTCGGAACTTAAGACCGACTCAACCGAAGGCAGAATTAAAAACTTACAAACAAAATTGCCCCCTGTTGCAGGGAGCATTGGTGGGTGGTTGGGGACCGGCCACTCAAAGCTGGTCCCACGCGGCGGCCGTCTTCGGCATCGCCTCCGCGAGTCGGGCCTTCAACTCCCGGAGCGAAATCCGAGGGTCCGCCCGGGGTTCACCATGCGGGTTCCCTCCCGGGTGAAGTCACCTCCCATCTCCGACATCATCCGACGCCGGGCCTGCGGCGGTGCGAGCCGGCGCAGGTGGTAGGAGCCAATGACCCCAACGCCGGTCACGCCGGCCTGGTCGAGCGCCTCGACCGCGTCCAGCAGCGCGGCGATCCCCCTCTTCTCGTCGGCGGGCACCCCGAAGTGCCACTTTTCCGGCGCGGCATTGATGAGGTTGCCGGTGAACTCGGGGAGGGGTGTGGCAGCGGTGTTCCTGAGGTAGAACCACTGCTCGTGCCAGCCCTTGTTGGAGTCGGTGAGGGCGATGGGGATGTACTTCTTGGACCGGCCGCCCCGCGATCGGAAGGCGGCGCTGCCGATGGGGACGGCGCGAGGGTTCCGGCCGCGTCCTTCTTCGTCACCAGCGGCAATCGAAGAAGTGCTTGAATAGCCTGAAATGGGGGCGATCCCCGGGAAGCCCTCGCACGGCGCCACGAAGGCGGCGAGGTCTTTGGATGGAGTTGGGGTTGAGGTGCTGCAGTTCCAGCCCGTAATGGTGGAGGATGCCGCGGAAGAAAGGGTGAGGCGGCATTCCCAAGCCGCGCTCGTGGAAGTGGCGGAAGGAGACGACGTAGCCGTCCGGCGGCGCCGGCGGGGCCTCATTCCCCGGCACCGGCCACTCCATGGCGTCGGTGCGCGGCATCGGAGTCCGCGCGCGACAAGGGCCTCGAGGGACCCGACGGTGCGGCGGGACGGAATCCAATCCGCCATGGCGGGGCTCGGGTCGGATGCGCGACGGTGGATTGGGGAGAAGTGAGGAGGGCGGCGGCGGCGGACGCGGCGAAGAAAGGCGAATCGACGGAGCACGCGAGAGCAAAGGAAGGGGATGGGTTTTTTGCGGCGCGAGGTGAGAGAAAGGTAACCGGATGCGTCCCCCTTTCCCTTTAAATAGCGGTCATGTCAAGCGCCCCCGCGGCGCTTCGACTCCGCGCCGCTACTGTTTCGCGATTTAGCCGGGTGCGGGGACACGAGAGGCCGCCGCACGCGCCGACGCGCAGCCATAATGCGAACGCGAGTTTCGCATCTACGGCGAACCGCCGCGAGATGCGCGCCATCATGGAAGGCGAACCGTTGCGCTTCGACGGCGCCCGATGACGGGCCGATTGGGCTTGGAATCCCATGAGGCCCGCGAGTAGATAAGGCTAGGGGATGAAGACGCCACTGGCGCCCGGTTTCCGACCCGGGGGTTCGAAGGGCGGCCCTGCGAAAGGGTTCGGACGCCCGCCCTTGGACAAAATTAAGTGAGGGGTTGTCGAGAGAGGGATCCCTAGCGATCAACACCCGTGCACCGTAGCACAATGGGCCTCTGCGACGGCGTCCGAGTCCGAGTTGAAAAAGCCGTGGTCTTGAATCCCGCGAAGGGAGGGCAACGAGCCCGCCGACCCCGATCGAAAGGGGTCGGAGATCACAAAAGACGAGGCACTCGGATATGAATGAGGCCGACTCCCGCTAGTCTCCATCGGATCCCCGCTAAGGGCAAGCCGAGAGCCATCACTCGGACATTCCCGTTTGGAGCTTAAACGAGCACCACGCGTCGAACCATCGAGGAATGACGTGGCCGCTCACTGCACGCCTCGTCTTACCGCAAAGACGCGTGGGTGTGAACGAAATAAAAAGACGAAACAGCCCTCGGACGGATCCGAGCAACGAGCGAAGACTCGGGGGCTCGCTTTCGCAAATAAACGATAAACCGCTCAAAATCGTTAACCCTCGGCGCAAGTATTCTACTTGCCCCAGAGGCTCGGGGAGCTACACCGGCGGGTGCGCTCGCGCGCACCCACCGGAAAACAAATACACGAGAAAAATCGAGGGTTTGTCGGGAAAAAGCCTCGACGGCGACCATTTGCCCCTGGCCACCGCCAAGGCTCGGGGGCTACTGTCGGGTACCTAGATTAGGGTACCCTAATCGGGGTACTTAATCACCGTCATAGGCTGGCTAACAGCTCTGTCTTGTACGCATAAAGGATACGAAGTGGGGCCCGAAACCTCCGCCTCGCCCTACCCCGAGTCGGGCGAGGTCCACGACTTCCGCCTCGCCCGAGCCCGGGGCGGGCGGTTCCACGACTTCCGCCTCGCCCGAGCCCGGGCGGGTGGTTCCATAAATCTCCGCCTCGCCCGAGCCCTGGGGCGGGCGGCCACGATCTCCGCCTCGCCCGGCTCGGCGTCGGGTGGGGACCGCAATCCCTGCCGCGTTTGCCTTTGCTTCGCGGAGAAGCGACCTCACCCACCGGATGGGGGAGGAAATACGGCGGGCCGGTAGGCGCAATTACGGCGCACGGGAACTCGTCTCACCAACGGGACGTGATGTGACCGGCGCGGTGCCCTCTGTCCCGTTCCGCGGCGCCGCACGCTAGCGCTAGCTTAGGCTGCGGAGCGGCGTGATCATTACCAAGCCCATGATGGCACTGTGGCCGGGACGGAGGCCGGGCGATTGACGAGACAATAGCACTGTAATCTGTCCGTGGCTGACCAACGGTGTCCGCCTAGGCCCGTGAGGGCTACGAAAGCCGGGCCCGCGGCCTCCGCCTCGCCCGAGCTCCGGGTCGGGCGGGTGCACCACTTCCGCCTCGTCCGTCCGGGACTCGGGCGGGCCCGGCGGTCCCCGCCTCTCCCGTCCGGGACTCGGGCGGGCTCGGCGGTCCCCGCCTCGCCCGGCTCGGGGGCAAATGGCTTCCTCATGAAGCCTCACACTAAACGAGGTGAACGGGGATCGCCATAACTCCGCACGGGAACTCACCAATCCACGGGGATCGGGTGAGATCTGCGCGGCTCCTCTTGTCTCATCTTAACGCGTCGCCGACACCCACGGCACGACGACAAGACGGAGCGTCAACGCCATCTCTGCCGGGGCCGTGATGAACGGGAGTGACGGATGGAGACCGGCATGCGACGGGACGGCTGCCACGGTGACGAGCGTGGCATTGACACCGGCGCTACCGATCAAGGCCGGCCGTGCGCCGCGCGGCCGGAGCGCCGAGCGGCCCGCATGCGAGCGAGGGTGATGCACGGCGGCTCCGGCCCCGCTTGGGACGACATGTAGTAACTCGACCCCACACTGTAAGTGGCCTGGTCCCTTGGACTATAAAAGGGACCCCACGCACACGCGCAAGGGAGGGGACACACACACCACGGATCGAGTTAATCGAACTCATCGTATACACATCCTAGAGCACATTGCACACGGAGGCTTGGAGCAACCCTCCTCCCTCGCATCCTTTGTAGCTCTTTTCACAAGACGAAACACGAACAATCCTCGAGCGGACGTAGGGCTTCGATTGCCCGAACCAGTATAAACCACACTTTCCTAAATCATCCAAGGCCCATCGAGTAGTAGCGTCGATCCCCTCCAAACACAAATTTACTTGTCGGCCGGTTTCATAACACCGACAACTTCTTTATTAATTCATTTTATATATATATATATATATATATATATATATATATATATATA